>JAECUM010001982.1:0-84021 GCA_016617855.1 Megalonaias nervosa
TGATATTCATTTGGAAGAAGTTTAAGGATATCATATGTGGAATTTTGGAATAGTACTCCCTCATTATAATACTGTCCAAGAAAGCCAAAGTATACAACACCTTACAATGAGACCAACTTATAATGAAGTACCAGTACCTGATACATCTGACTTTACCCCACTTAATGAAATGAGATCTGTGGATATGCATTATAATGAGGGGTCTTATAACAGAAACCATGTTCAATGAAGAGTGTTGTAACAGGAACCATGTTGTAATGAAGGGTTTTATAACAGGTTCTATGTTAAATGAAGCAGCTTATAACAGGAACCATGTTAATGAAGAGACTTATAATAAAAACCCTGTTATTATGTTAAGTTTTATAAAAGGAAGCATGTTATAATGAAAGGTTTGATAACAGGATCATGCTGTAATGAAGGGTCTTAATAATGAAACCATGTTAAATGATGGGCTTTAAAACAGAAACCATATTAAAAGAAGGGCTTTATAACAGAAACCATGTTAAGTGAAGGGTCTTATAATAGAAACCATGCTTAAATGGTTTTATAATAGGAACCATGTTAAAATGAAGGGTCTTAATAATGAATATATGTTATATTGAAGGGCTTTATAACATGAACCATGTTAAACAAAGGGTTTTATAATTGGAACCATGTTAAACGAAGGGTTTTATAATAGGAACATGAACCATGTTAAATGAAGGGTTTTATAATAGGAACCATGTTAAATGAAGGGTTTTATAACAGGAACCATGTTAAATGAAGGTTTTTATAGGTCTTAATAATAAATTTATGTTCTGTTGAAAAGTTTTATAACAGGAACCATGTTAAATGAAGGGTTTTATAACAGGAACCATGTTAAATGAAGGGTTTTATAGGTCTTAATAATGAATATATGTTCCACTGATAGGTTTTATAACAGGAACCATGTTTAAATGAAGGGTTTTATAACAGAACTATGTTAAATGAAGGGTTTTATAGACAAGCAATTCAAAACATTAAAAAGATACTGATGTGTTCTTAAGCATTAGGTGTCAGCAGTCTACGTTAAATATCTATCCTAAAATAACGGCCATAGCGCAGAAAAACCATAGAAAACAGTAATGTCACCAAAAGTCTAGAAACTAATTGCTGAATAAGAACTCCAGTATTGAAAACATTTATTAAACTTGTACCAAATGAAGATTATAGATTCAAGTTATTAAAACTTCCAAACAACGGAAATGTGGCTATGTGAATTGTTTCAGTACAACACAGACATCAAATCTGAAATTTTGAACAGCAAGTATACAAGAAACTTTACAGCAGGTTGTAAATGTTTTCCACAACTTTATCATTTGACATTGATGAACATCCCTAATATGATTGTATCCTCTTTCAGTACTTTGCATGCACAGTAAATATTACTGTATATACTCACTAATATGTCATGTCCAGCTGCAAGCACAAGCCGTGAACATTGCATAATGTGCTGGCAGATCAGGGTTTATGCTGTTTGTTCTACTGATCATATATATATATATATATATATATATATATATATATATATATATATATATGAGTCCAGCTACAAACTGCACAGACCCAGATCTGCCATCACATAATGTGCTGGCAGACTGGGGTGTGTGAAGTTTGTTAGGAGTAATCAGTAGAACATACAACATAGACCCTGATCTACATGTACATTTTGCTAAGGCAGATCAGGATCTTTGTTGCTTGCAGTTTGACTTGACTCATAAGTAAGTATATATAGTAATCACTCTAGCATTCCTCAAATTTTTAAAATCCATAAACGCAAACTTATTTATAGCAAAGTGGAAAAATCCTCTGCCACACCGTATATACTCACTTATAAGAGGAGTTAAACTCCAAACTGCACAGACCCAGATCTGCCATCACATAATGCACCTGTAGATCTGTGTCTGTGCAGTTTGTTAGGAGTAATCAGTAGAACAAGATATACCCTTATTTGCAGGCATAATGAACCATGGCAGATCAGGATTGATGTTGTTTGCCCTTTGACTTCTCTTATAAGTGAGTATAGTGTATATGACAAATTCTTTGAAACGGTGGTTGTGTGATTGGAAAGTGAACTAAAGTCTCTTATTCACGTTTATTTAAAAAATTTTAGTCATAAAGTGCTGAAACCAGAGATTAAAGACAGCTAAAGCTACAATACTGAATCATAATCAGGAGTATAATATTGAAAAAATAACTGTTACAAAATAATAATAATTGTATGTTACGCTTAGCACTTACCATGCTTTTTTGACCCTTCTTTTTGTGCTAAATGATAGATTATGTTTTTGTTGGTTTTAACCACACTTTTAACACATTACTGACTATATCATGCCGAGGAAAAGGGAGGTAAGTGCCTTTCTCAAGGGCACATAGAGGCAGCTGACCAGCACTTGCAAAGTATTGGATTATGTGACCGATGTTCTGCCAACTCATCTACCTTAGCTCAAAATGCTAAATGAATGTATAAAGTGTACACCAATTTACACGAGCAATCTCAAGCATTAAGGTCATAACAAAATTTATGGAACAATCTAATTATAGTTGATGTAATGAATAACATCATGATCCAAATTTCACTTGTATGTATATTAATTATTAAAATAATAGAGAAGTGATGTAAAAATATTTTGAATAAAACTTTTGTGATGCAGCTACTGTTTGATCATGATTTGCACCTAATTGTTGTTGTTGTTGTGTTGGGTTTAATGCTATTTTTTCAGCGCATGATAAGCTATACATGCCAGCCAGTTTAACTGGTGGGGGAAGAACCCGGAGAAGAACCATGGACCATGGGAAGATACTGGTAAGCTTTTCACATACCCACATTGGCTGAGCCTGAGACTTGCAGACAGAGGTGAGATGGCAGTGAATGGTTAAGGCGATCACATTAGACCACTCCGCCACCTGGGGAACCAGCAATACAGTAAAATTTGTCTTGAGAGACTACTGATATGAGAGACCACATATCCTGAGACATCAACATGTTTTGGCAGAAGGGATGTTCTTTCACTACTGGATGCATATTATATAACTATACTGCTATAAATATGAATAGAAATTCTGCAAATGAAGTTTTCTCAAACAAAATGCAAATATTTTTTGGTGGTGAACATTTTTGTAACGTGATGGCAACAACCTGGAATTTTCAGAGAAAAGTGTTTTGAATTGGAACTGACAGGACTGGAGGCAAAAATCAATATACGACCAATGAAGGAAAAATAATACAAAAGATTACCAACTGTCAATTTTTTCTTTAAAAATTCATTTAGAATACAGTGTCAAAGGTAATTAAAAAGGAAGAAACATAGGAACAATCATCTGCATCCGGATTCTCTTATTTCCATTTGATACGTAGGACTTTTTATTGCTGTGATGGCAATCTGAAGGGAACAAACCATCAAAAAGTAGCATAAAATTAATGGAAATAAGAGAAATCTGGTGAACAGTGTACCAAAATAAAACAAAATCAGCTGACGACTGAAAAAATTACAGCTGCACAGTTCAGATGCAGTGCAGGATCTATTCCAGATCTGAAAAATTTGGGGTGAACCCCACCTTTGAAAAAAGGAGGATATTTTCAGAATATAGAATGGATTTAATGAAGAAATAAAGCCAATGCTTGAAAATATAATCTGTGCATTCTGTTGATATTTTAGAACGTCTTTATAAAATCAGCACAAATCTTGAAATATGGCATTATAGAAGAGACTATGCAGTATATTGTTAGATGAATGTATATGATACATGGATGTAATTAAGTCTGCAATAATTGGTGCAATGGATTAAATGTTTTGGGTTACCATATTTTAAGTTTTCTAGAAAAATTTGAACCTGTTTCATATCCATGGAGGAAACAAACTGTGACCTTGACCTAAAAAAACAAGTATTCTGAGTATCAGTGTAGAAATCAATGCGTAATTACATAACACATAATTCTGTGCATAAATAAATTATACATGTACCAGAAAACTCAATTGAACCTGATCAGATAAAATGCTCCAGAGAATATCAATTTGAAATCTGCCAACTTGCAAGAATATTTGTTGCAAAATAAATTTTGCAGGCTGAGATTAAATGTTCCTTAGAATCATGGTCCAGGACCCAAAAGGATCTTGCTGAGACCCAGCAATATTCTGTGGACAAAAGTCTAGGAGTTAATACTCATAAATAAATATACATTCACAAGAAGTTACATCTCAGATGTTGTGATTGATTGTTATTGCCAATTGTCAGGTTTTAACTGTGTCTGGATCAAGGTCAAAGCACTGGACCTTTATAAAGTTTGAACATGAAGTTCTGGACCCAAGGAATGAATCAATATTTGTCTTTTCCTGAGAGATAATCTAATAAGCAATAACACCCACAAAAGCATTTTCATTATGCATCTATCTTTTCCAAAATAAACCTTTGCTATAAATACCTTCAGCAGATATTTTTATTTCCACAATGAACTGGGATTTCATTGGGTTACAGATACTCAACAATTAGCAGCAGACAATCTTTCTATCCCAAAAACGCTTGGAGACAAACTGGCTATTGCAGAAAAAGTAAACCATGTTCTTCCTCATCATTGTCATGCATAGTTTTAAAACTGACCAATCCAAAATTGTAAACATGGTTTGACCTGCTGATGTCACTGTGACCTAAGAACCCAATATACAAGAAATTTCGCAATTCCCGGGCAGCCATAATAGTGACTCATCTTTTGAGTCATAATGTGGCCAGGCATTTTCTAACAACGTAAATTATTATTTGGTAGGAAAAAATAGTCATCTATCTCAATAATACTGAATTCTTACAATTAAAATCATGGTGTCATCAACAATATTTTCTATATATTTTCTCTTTCATACACAAAATGCTTGGGCAACTGAAGTGTTAGAGCGTGTTCAGATTCTTACAACTTGACAAGAATATTTATAAACAACTTAAAATCTGATGCAATTTGTGACAAAACAAATCATTTCTATCAACAGAAAATATTATCAGGTTTGCTGAGAGACTATGAAGTGAACACACTGACAGAAATTTTACCTTTGTCTTGTCCCTGGTTTAAAATTACATACCTTTCTTTAACAGGCTGATAAACAAATTTAACAGATTTTTCAGGGATGTTTGGGAAGGGGTGTAGGCCCATTATTTTTGGGAAATAATTTAGTCTTTGAGGAATCAAATTTTCTGGAGTAAATTGCTGAAATGCATGATTTTAAAATATATTACACCAGGATTGAGGCCTATTTTGGGGCCCCTAACGACCCCTAAAAATCCCAGCTTAAAGACAAACGCAGACACATACATAAGAAAACAATGAAATTTCCATATACAGTGGATAATCAAATACACAGCAGGAATGGGACAAATGTTGGCTCATCATGGTTGGTGGCTGTTGAGGAGAGGTTAAATAATCAGGTGAAATGAAGAGAGGGAAACATCAGATATGGGATGGATAAGAGAGGTTTTTGTTTAGGAAAGGTGAGGTTATACAGTGCAATTTATATAACTATTACGAGACTTTCATTATCAGATACTTAAATGAAATAATGGATCTCTCACGCTCTCACTAAGTATAAGTTTGTTTTTTTAAGACAGAAATGTTAATTTAGTACTTGTCAAAATTCTTCTGGATTTTATTAAGTGGAATGGTAAAGGTGTCATTGTGTTCAACAATGTTTTTGCAAAAATTGTAGCAGTATTGATGACTTGACATGTTTTATGGACAATTTATTAAGTGCATGTTACAGTGTTTAACTGAACCATTAAATTTTAAATTTAACTGCACTTTGCACCTTATTTGCAATGTTCTTCTGTATGCTCTGCATTTACCATGCTACCTTGTGTAAATTATATGGTAAGATGTTGGACAAATTATATCTGGATCAAGGTTTTAAGGTTTTAAAACAGGTATTGATGGAGGAATGTGTCCCTAGAATAGGGATGAGAAAAAAATCCAGTTTTTTTTGTATACACATGTATGGTAGTAGTGAAGAAATGGTGGGAAAAATTTAATTTTTGTTTTTTATACAGATGTAGAAGCAGCAGCAACAGTGCCCATGGAGGAAAGGTGGAAAACATTCCACTGATTCTGTATTCACAAGTAGTAGCGATAAAGCCTATGGAGGAAGGGTGGGGAAAATTTAACTTATTTTTGTATTCACTAGTAGCAGTGACAGTGCCTTTGAAGGAAGGTAGGAAAATAGCTCCACTGATGTTGTATTCATAAGTAAAAGTAACAGTGAAACTGACCATGGCAACATGATGGAGAAACAAAATCCACTTATTTTGTTTTTATATGAAAGCTACCAACAACAAGAAATGTTCGTTACATGAACTTTTGCCTTTAATCTGAGAAGTACAAGAAAAACATTGGGTTTTATTATGAAATACTTTTACACTTGTTACAATCACAAGAAACCCTTGTTATTTAGATTACCAAGCAACTTCAAACTGCAAATGAAAAAAATATTAATCCAGATCAAATAACTTCAAACAGCAATAAGAGAAATTATTAATCCACATCACCAAATAACTTCAAACAGCAATAGGAGAAATTATTAATCCACATCACCAAATAACTTCAAACAGCAATAGGAGAAATTATTAATCCACATCACCAAATAATTTCAAACAGCAGTAATAGAAATTGTTAATCCACATCACCAAATAACTTTCAAACAGCAATAGAAGAAATTTCCACCAAGAAAAAAAAACAAAAAAAACAAACTGATAAAAACTGATACTAAGAGATCCACTTAAACAGGTCTGGGGGTTTCATTTT
The DNA here is from genome assembly GCA_016617855.1 of Megalonaias nervosa. Lineage (NCBI taxonomy): Eukaryota > Metazoa > Mollusca > Bivalvia > Unionida > Unionidae > Megalonaias > Megalonaias nervosa. The sequence continues at coordinate 6,797 of JAECUM010001982.1, forward strand.
AAGACACGAGTCCTGTTTGACCCTGTTCTTTCAATCTTAATTTATTTGTCAGTTTTACATAAAAAAGCAGTAATGAAACAGTAGTTAATAGAGATCAATTTGAATGACATTTCTTCATCTAACAGCTTGGTTTATCCTGCTTCTGCGGTTCAATAAAAATTGAACTAAATTAAGAATTATAGATGTTATTGGAAGGTGAGTGTATTTTAAAAATATTTCTTAAATTCATGATTAAGAAAATTTATTATACACAGTAGTAAGGGGGAAATGTGTTTAAGTTCCAAGTTTCATTCATACAGCAGGAAGATAAAAGTGCAAAGAAGATTTAGTATTAGTTGTTGTTGTGGTAGGGTTTAACGCCATTTTTCAGCACAAGATAGGTTATACATGGTGGCCAGTATAAATGGTGGAAGAAGAACCTGGGAAAAGCCCTAAAAGAGCCACTGACCCACAAGAAGCTACTAGCAGGCTTTCTCACATACCCACTTTGGCCGAACCCGAGATTCTAACCCATGCAGACAGAGGTGAGATGGCAATGATCCGTAATGGTGGGTGCTTTAAACCACTCGGTCACTCAGGGCCCCTAAGAAGATTTAGTGGGAGTGACGTAAAACACTCCATACAGATTAAAGGCCAAACATGGTCTTTAGTGATCAAAGCTTATTTTTAACTCTTTAATGTCCGAAAATATCAGATTTGTTGTTCTTATAAATTTTATATAATAATCTGCAAATTACTGAATGGCAAAATGATATTTTTCACTAAAGTTATAGCATTTATTACCACTATCTCCCCCTAATTTGTGTGCAGAAGGATTCTACAGAAAGAATGATAAATCACTAGAGATCACAGTGTACAGATTTATGACTGATGATAAAATGAACTGTGATCAAGAGAAAATTTATGAAAACTGAAATGACTCAAACTTAGTCATAGTTTGTATTTTTTTTTACAAATGCATATGAATGATGAATTTTGTTGCAAAGAATTACTGTATATACCTGCTTATAAGTTGAGTACAACTAAAAACTGCAGACCCAGATGTACCATCAGATAATCAGAACTTGTGTTTTGTAAAATGAGAGCTGCAAACAGTTCTCCCGGTAGTGTTGATAAGAGTTATTCACTCTCCTCAATTATCTAGGACATCATCGTTTATGGCACATCATTGTTTATGGCACATGACTTCATATATCAAAAAAAATGGCAGAACCTGTAAACTTATCAGTATTTGTGAAATGCAACTATCATGAAATCTGGGACAAAAATTGAGAAGTTTGCTCAGAAAACATGAAAATCTTTGTTTTGAACAATAATATTAGGGAGAACGATGGTGCACAAAAATGACTGCTCCTCAAAACACAAGCTCTGTATATTGTGCCAGCAGATCTTGGTCTGTACTACAGAAGATCAGAATCGTTGTTTGCAGTTTGACTCAAACTATCAGCGAGAATATATATGGTATGCGACAATACAGTAGTCTCAAGTGTAGCAATGCAATCTTAATTTACAGTATTTATTACCCCATCAAGAAAATTAAAAGAGAGATGAAAATCAGATTACTTTTCTCAAAATTTTCATCTGAACTCTTAAAGAAATGACTGCAGCAAACTAAGGTGGTTGGTAAAGTGAAAGAAATGAGTGAATAAATTTCCTGCCTCTTTTAGTTTAGGGTAGTAATGAAAGGGCAGATAAAGCTGCCAAAGGTGCCCTGCAGTCACCCATTTGTGAAGATACCATAGAAAGACTCCAAATATTATGTTCAGTAAATCTGCATGTTCTATGTAGTTGGAAAAATATACAGAATGAAAACTCCACAAACACACTTTGTAACATCAACCCATCATTAGAGACTGGCATCCATCCTAAAGAATAAATCACAGAGATTAGGAGGTATTGAGCCATTTGTGGAGCATGACTCACATACCTGACAGTGTGACCCCACTATAACGTGCCCCCCCTGATAATGCAAATTCAGATGTAACGTGGTCATGGCATGGCTCCCGAAATTTCATACATTCATTCGCACATGAAAAATATTTTTTGTTCAAAGTACGTGAAATAGTGTATAAAAAATTTATTATCATTTTGGGGAAGAGATCGTGTATAAATTAGAATATAATACGAAGTATTTAAGCAAAACTATCATCACGAAATGATCAAGCGGATGGTAGCGAATAACAACTCCTCCTTCAACACATCACTGGCATCACTCAACTTGAAAGAAGTCTATCATCTTGTCAGGAAAGCCTGGGATGCTATCTCTACACGCTGCATTGAACGATGCTGGACAAAGGGTCATGGTCCAGCTTTTCCGTGATCTACACACCGTGATAGTGACGACGAGGAGCCTGAATTTACAGCATTCACTGAAGACAACGTACGTTTAGCCGAAGAAGCACTCAGAGAATATGAGCACAGTCATCATATCCTCAACTGGTATTCAGCAGATGACATCTGCCCCATATATGAGCACATCTCAGATGATGAAATTGTTGCAAATGTTAGCGGGAAGAATGAAGCTGCACAACCAGAGCCCAAAACCAGTGACGCTAATGATGACGATGATGATGATGATGGCACCACAACTCCCCCACCAAAAGAGTGAGAGGCAGTAGAGCACCTAGAAGCCAGTATGAAGTGGCTGGAAACTCAAGACGTGGACAGTGTCAAAATTCTCCAACTCAGAAACATTCATGACTTTGCTAGAAGCCAACAGTTCGTGGCAAAGAAGCAGACTTCACTAGAAAGATTTTTTAAGAAATGATGAAATTTAAAATTATGGAGTCATGCAACCAGATTGACTTTGCACTTTGCGCAATGATTAGTATAGTAGTTTTCAAATGTTTCTTTCGATATTCACAAAATCTGAAGTAAAAGTTATATGCACACTGAAAGCATGTGTTGATTGTTAATTATTCTTGCTGTAGTTGTTCAAACGAATAGGCGTACAAGTGTTAATTATTGGGAATTCACAATGGATAAAGATAGATGGAAACACATATGAGAAAATTTTAGCAGTATGAAATCTATATAGATACTGTTCATATACCCTGGAACGTAATGAACTGTACATGTGCTTCGTCTTTCTTAACCTAATTTTGCTGTTAATTTTTCCCATTGAATTCAGACACATAATGATCCGTGACAAAATTATTGAATAGTTTAAATATGTATGCAATTTTTGCAAATTACATATAGTATGGATTAACTGCATGCCACGACAGTATGATATCAGATGGGAAGTAAAAGGTGTTAATACTCTGTTCATGCTATATATTAGACGTTGAATTCCGACACAATGATCTGTGACAAAATTACTGAATGTTTTAAATCTGTGTGCAATTTTTCAATGAAATTACATGCATTATGGATGAACTGCATGCCACAACAGCATGATAATAACGGTGTTGATACCCTATTCATGATATACATTAGACATGAATACACGTATATGTGCCAATGCATTGTTCTCTGAAAAAAGTAAAAGACTGTAAAATCCTGCATTAACGTGACCCCGCTATGAATGCAATCCACTTTTCTGGACCCCAATTATCACGTTATACAGGGTTCCACTGTATTTACCATTTATACTCACTAATAAGTAAAGTAAATTGCAAACAACAAGGACCATGAACTGCCATAATGTGTCTGCAGACAAGAGTCTAAGCTGTATGTCCTACTGATTATTCCTAACAAAGTGCACAGACCCAGATCTGCAGGCGCATTATGCGATGGCAGATCTTTGTATGTGCAGTTTGCAGTTGGATTCACCTTATAAGCGAGTACATATGGTATACATCCTGAAGGGTGACCTAGACCAGAGTGCATATCTTCATACTTCCACCCTGTGAGACGGAAGCTTCTTTGTCATGTAAAAGCTTTAGGATTACAAAAAATCAGAGAAACACTTAGACATTTTTAAAAAAATTTGCCCTGTACTTTAAGGATTTTATGTACCTGTATCTTTGATTTAATGTACCTATATCTTTCATTTTATGTACCATTATCTTTGATTTTGTGTACCATTATCTTTGATTTTGTGTGCCTTTATATTTGATTTTATGTATCTTTATCTTTGATTTTACATACCTTTATCTTTGACTTTATGTACCTTTATCTTTCATTTTATGTATCTTTATCTTTGACTTTAAGTGCCTTTATCTTTGACTTTATGTATCTTTATCTTTGACTTTATGTACCTTTATCTTTCGTTTTATGTATCTTTATCTTTGATTTTATGTGCCTTTATATTTTATTTTATGTTTCTTTTCTCTGATTTTATGTGCCTTTTGAAGAAATGTAACATCTTTACCTTTTAACTTGAGACACTACATGTTAAGTTTATTTTGATCTGTTTATCTTTTGAAAGTATTTCTGCAATTTTAAAAATCTTTACATCTGAAAAACAATTTTTAATCAAAACACTGTAGCCAGTATTGTGATGATGTGTTAATAAACTGTGTAGCACACAATGCACAGATTAAAATGTAACTTTTACATAAAAAGCTGTCATGCAACTTTTTAACTGACCTTTAAACTTCCATTAAAACAAAATTGTAGAGGTACTTACTAATACTCCAGGGTAAATATTTTTCGCAGTCATGGAAAAACAACAATAAATAAAAACAGACCAATATCGCTTATTTTATTATTTATCTGAGTTCAAATTAAAGCTGCAATCTCATATTTTTGGTATACCCATAAATAATTCAGAAACAATTTACTTAAAATACTGTTAAAGACTTTGTCTTTTGAAAATAAAATTTTTGATTTAAAAAAAGCCAGTTTAAGACAAATGCTAATTAGGTATGATCTTATCCTTTATTATACTTCATGACTGGATAATACAGATTAAATATATCTTTAATAAACCATGGGCAACTTATTTACAACACTTAGAATTCATATTTTTTGCTGGTATTACTTATTTGTTAGTTGAAGAATTACATTTTCTTCACAACTTATTTCACGGCATGGGGATGGGGTCCCAGTGTTTTCACAGGAGATTATTGTTCTTTGGGTATTTAGATTCGTGGTTTTGTAGCAACCATGAAAATTGATAAACAACAGAAAATAATGAATTTATAAATATCACCATATATTTTGCAACACATATTAAATTCTTTACATTATGAAGTATTTAGTGGAATCAATTTTTGCTTTAAATATTTTTATGGGAGTTTGACCCAAAAAGATAAGAGTCATTTCATGGGAAGCAATTATGACAGCATATTAACATGGCCTAAAGAGTATCTATTATATCAGATACTAAGATGAGATCTGCCCATCAATATACTAGAATTATATTTTTCCCATGTACACTTTTTTGAAGTTTTCTAATTTAAAAAATATAAATAAATAATACCATTTTAATTAAGAAAAGTGTGTTTTTCTCCTGTTTGTAATCACACCAAAGCTATCATAAAAATGCTTGTAGCTGACCTAAGTTTTCTGTCAAGACAGATTATATTTCCAACAACTGCAACTTTATCAAAGTAGTAATAACAAATTAGCTAATTAACACTTTTTTCTTCCAAAATCGGATGCTAATTTGTTGTTCTCATCCCAAACACAGATAACCAGTAGCTACTGTTTTTGTTGAGAAAGAAATCCTAACTTGTGGCCACAAAAAAATATTTCAATATACAGTATGACATTAAAATTAGTGTAATCTTATAATACCTATGCACTTAAGTAAAAGAATGTCACAGACTTTTTTTGCTCATAAATTCCCCAAGGTAGTCGTGTCAAGTTCAGTTTTGTATTGATTTTATTTCACTTTTTAAACCACTTCTGATAACACCTTGTCTACTCTACTACAGCTGCGTATTACAAATGACTTAACTATTTGCGCAGACTTCTAGTACGATCTGTCAAGATATTTGGTTCTTGCCTTTCATTTATTGTACTGTATGTACTTGTTTAAAAGTCAGGTCAAACTGCAAACTGCCTAGACCCAGATCTGCTATCACATAATGTGCCAGCAGATCAGGGCCTATGTTTTTTGCAGTCAGGCTTGACTTAAAAGCAGGTATATATGTTGACCGGAAAGTAAGTTGATTAAGTTAAATACAAGACTTTCATGGAATGTGGTGTCTCATTTGCAATCATGCATGCCTTTATATTTGACTTGCACAAACCTTAAATAGAAAACTGATGCTGGCATTCTTGACTAAAAATTGAAAACTGATATTCAGTCCCACCATGTTGTTGCAGGTGATACCATAATTTAAAAAAAATGGAGATGCATATTAAATAAATAAAGCTTACAAGAAACTAAAGTACTTCAGTTTACCATTTTCAATACTTTATGACCAGTCTCATACAACTCTTTCCTGTTATGATACTATTTTGTTTCTAGACAAATCTAGCATTATTTCCATTAAGTATTTCTACATGGTATATTAAATAGGTATCTTGCAAATAAAACTTAATTTTCCTGCAAATTTTATTTTACTTCCATTTTCATAATTTCATGGTTGCCAAAAATCAGGAAATAAATATATACCCAACAAAAAGAGCAAAGAGTTATATGGAAACAAGAGGACACCTTTCACAATCCATTAAATTAAGTACAACAAATAAATTATTTTTCTGAAAAACTGTTAAATCTGATATCTACAAAAAAATCATGAAGATTGTTCACATCCACTTCCAAAAACCTGTATTTTAAAATATTTAACTTGGAAAATGTACATGTTTTTTGAGACAAGTTAATCTTTATGAAAGCAAGCAAATTTCTCTCAGATTGCCAAAACATTCAATACTTTTACAGAGAGGGGATCTACATATAGGTATTTTAGAATTAGCCGAAATGTCAAAGATCCTCAACAAGGGTTGAAAATTCACTTGCCCAGCTTGAAACAGCAAGTAAATATTTCTAGCAGTTGTGTGTATTTTCCCAGCACAGCTTATGAGTGTTTGTTTTTAATAAAAAGAATATTCGGTTAAGAATATTGCCAATTTTTATTTTCCATCTGTTCCAAGCAAGCTCATACAAGTGTTTTGGCCCTTCTTCTGCAATGCGAATAAATGCTTACAAGAGGGAAAACAGACTGGTCTCCATTTGTAATTACTTACTGGAAGAAAGGATTTAAGTAATTTTTCAACCCCTGCTTACGCTAGTCCAAGTTTGTAAAATCGACGCTTAATGCACAGCTCAAAATGATGTGATCATTACATTATGACATCACTGATACAATTAACTTTTTTCACCCTGGTGTAACATAGTGCTATGTATTCTGGGAGAGATTAGATGTATAAATGGCATGGTTGTGACTTCTGTCTCTTAATAAACAAAGATGAAAAATTTGTATACAGTTTCATTAATCGTAATAACACTACTGCAAAAGAAAATGATAAAATCAATGAAAAGTATACCAAGCTTTTTAGAAATCTTTAGCGATTTATGACTGCTGTATCACGGACAATTAGGCTTTCTATTGTGGAATCCAATGGTAATTCAATAACTCTGTCATGCTGAAAAAGTTTAACTCACCAATACGGCTTTTTGTTCTTTGTGTATTTGATAACCAGAATCTAATTTTCAACCTATGGAATTTGATGAATTTTGAAATTGTCACGCAGCTATAATTTTATTGGCATTTAGTGTGATTGAAAAATTTTCACATGCTATTCTATGTAGTGACCCTAGCTCTGGGATACATATTCAGCAGGAAAATACACCTATGATAGATATTCATACATGACTAGCAAAAAGAAAATACAAACCAACCTATATATTATCAGTCCCTTAGCAACCTAAAAATGCCAATTGAAAAAAACAAGTTAAATACTTCATAAAAACCATCTGTATGCTGATTTGGTTTATAAAGATGAGCAATTAAATTTTTATAAGAAACTTTTCATGTCAACATGTAACAAAGAAGTTTTAAGTACATAAAATCTGTCAACATGTATTCAAAACTGTTTTCACTTTACTGAGTATCATTACTGCATTTATATTCAAGTTTATATTGACGATTGATATTGTAAACCTTTTTGGCATTCAAAATTAAACTCATCAACTTAAGGTTATTGGGACATTAGACCAAATAAAAGAGTATGCATGGTTCTGATTACCCAACTGTCCCTTTTTTTGGCCTGCTTACCCTATATTGTTTTAAGTGGGGGAAAGAAAAAATAATTCAAGAGAAAAAAATTAACAAAAGTATGTGACTATGATTGAGTTAAATTCAGGATTAAAACAATGTTTGTTTTCTAGTTTATTGAAATCTAGTCGGACCAAAAACAAACCCCAAAACAAAAACAAAAAAAGTTTCTACCCACCCATCTACCCTACTTTTTTGTCAATTGAGCTGGAACCATACATATCTTTTTATCTGGCTTTATTCTATTTTCTGCAGTACAAGTTTCTTTTTGCAAAACCTTCCATTCACAAGTTTGAAATTATGTTTTTTTTATATTCTTTACCCCGAGACAGAAGCATGTATCTAATCAAGAGAAGTGTTACAGTTCTGAATCTTGAAAGTGTCCTCAGAATTTTTGCTACATCTGTAAAGCTTGAGCTAAATCAGCAATTATAGTAGAAATAACAAGTTCTTTGAAAATTCAATGACATACTAAATCTTGGAAATGCAGCTTCTAAAAAAATCCAGTGATTTATGGCCTTTCCCTGCAATGGACACCATATTTACCCATCTATAATTGGTAGCTAATAGCTAACAGTGTAAATCCAAATCTGGCCACATATTCTTGAAACATTTTTTGGGGCAAAATTCAAGCGAAAAGTCTGAAATTTATAATATTTTGAAAATCTAATAGAATTAAATACAAACTCAACTTTCTGAAACCTGTTCATTTCGGTTCTCTTTCAGTTGTGTAAGTATATGGCTAGCATGTACCAGATTTTAAGGTTTTGAACAAGAGCTTGAAATTCTTACCCCCCCCCAAACCCCCCAGGAATACAGAGCTCAGCATCACATAATGTGGTGGCAGATCAGGGTCTACCATAAATCCTGAGTGGCTGACACATGACATGATGTTTGCAGTTGCCTTTGTTTCCATCAAATACAGGTAATGCTCTGTTTACATCAATTCAATTAATGCATTTATAATGAAGAATTAACAAGCAATTCGCAGCTCTGTGCTGCTTTTATGCCATTGTTGGTGACATGTGTTGTGACCTGAGTGTGGCTCAGGTATGTGCATTTACTTTACTTTTGATTTATGCCATAACCTCACAAATGAGTCTATAGCGTAAATCAAGTGTCCACTGTATGTAGGGTCTACTCTAGACTTGAAAATTAAGGTTGAAATTCCCCCTCCATTTGTAAAGAAGGGAAAAAAATTTCTGAATATAAAAGGGATTTAATGAAGGAGTAAAGGTGTGTGTGTGTTTCAATTTAGTAATTTTAACGTAGCTTTGACCATTTTAGTCACACTGCTATGATGTCTACAGTGTGACAGGTTATTGTGATATCTAGCACTGAGGCATCATGCCGCAGACATGTAGCATGATGTCCCACCTAGTCACATTATCCTGTCACCAGGCCGACCAGTCCAAACACTAACCTCTTAATGCTGAGAGCCAAGCAAGACAGCTGCTAGTACCATTTTTTATGTCTCTGGTATGACTCGGTCGAGGTTTGAACCTGCGACCTCATGCATCTGAGGCGGCCACTCTAACCACTTTGGCCACCAGAGTAATAAGAAGTAACAGTAGGGCTTGAAAATATGATACGTAATTTTCATATTTTTGGTTGATATTTTGTTTTACAGAAATTAGCTTGAATCCCATAATCATGCATCTTTGAATAGACCTTGATACCATTACAGTCAACAAATATTCTGTAAAACAAGGTGTCTGGTTTATTTGGTGTTCAATGGCAGATCAACAAATGGAAAACATATGTACTGCCAAGTAAATAGCAGTAAAGTGCTTTATGCAGAGACAGCAGCCAGCCTAGGTACATCAACGGGATTCAAACCTGCAACCTGTGGATAAGCAGTTGAAAAATATAGTCATTAAAGGTTAGCATCAAACTTAACTTGCTGTGATGCAGAAGATTGTACTGTATCAAAAAATGCTGCCATTACATTAATCAGAATGATAAGATGTATTTCTTTTGACAACATCTAATACACAAGTTGGAAAAAATTGGATTGAAGGTTATTGAAATTCTTTTAGATTAAATCGAATACACAATTAGAATAACAGAACTGGAAATTATTGCATGGGTTTGCTCAGCTAAATTAATCAGGCAAACATTCTTCATGACTACTTGAGTAGTTTAATAGTGATAGTCCTATAGAGAGTGATGCTTGCCAGAAATAATAAGAACAATGACAATTTGGTCCTGAAGAAGCTTAAAAATGTATTTTTATAAAAAATTTTGTACACATATATCAACTCATTCCACACTTTCAAACTCAAATCATGTCATTTTTTGTACACTTTTGATTAATTTATTTCTAGGGTGAATTATAAAATATAAGTAAAAATAAAAAAAATAATAATAATTACAACTATTAACTATTTTATGGGTAGCAATATACAAATGATCTGAATTAAAAATTAAATGTCAGAACATAATTACAAGTTATAGGGACTGAATTTATATGAGAAATTACAGAAAATGAAAATTTTAAAAAAATAGATGTGATAAAATTTTCATATTTTGTTTTACATGGTACTTATTTCTCAAAAAAAAGCACTGCAACTGCAGGAACTTTTAACACCATTATTATTTGTGTCTCTACTGGGATTTTTCATCAGGCGTAAAGACATCAAACATTTGTTGAGAACAATATCGAAACTATACAGTATATACTCACTTAAAAGTTGTGTCCAACTGCAAAAAAACCATGACCTGCCATCACATAATATGCCTGCAGATAAGGGTCTGTGCTGTTTGTTCTACTGATTACTCCTAACAAACTGCATAGACCCAGAACTGTGGGCACATTATGAAATGGCAGATCTGGGTCTATGCAGTTAACAGCTGGACCCGACTTGTAAACAAGTACATATGATATATCATAATTAAATCTCTACTACATTAACTCTAATTGTGCTGTGAATCTGATGGCTGAAAACATTTATCAATAAAAGAATGATATAATAGGGCTTCTTGCTGAATTCAGAGAAGGATACAAATGCCACTATACTCATTTTATCCCATATTTGCAATGCTGAAAATGAGAGAACAGCATAAATTTATTAATTTTTTTGTGGTGGGGTTTAATTCCATTTGCCAGCACATGATAAACTCTACATGGCAGCCAGTTTATTTGGTACAGGTGGCTACTGGCAGGCTTTCTTACATTAACTGAGCTGAGAATCAATCTCACATGGACAGAGGTGAGATGTGTGAGTAATCTGTAAAGGTAAGGACCTTCGATCACTTGGCCACCCAAGTCCCCAAATTTATCAGGATAATACTGTTCCTGATGTCAATGTTTCATGTGTGTGTGTGTGTGTGTGTGATATGGATTTTTAATGTAGCTTTAACAAATTTTCAGTCATATCGTTACTATGCAGTGTGGCAGTTTATAGTGATGTCTAGCACTGGAGCATCATGTCGCAGATATGTAGCATCATTTCCCACTCAGTCAGATTACCCTGACACCAGGCCGACCGGTCATAACACTAATCTCTTAATGCTAAGTGCCTAGCAATGCAGCTGTTAGTACCATTTTTATAAGTCTTTGGTATGATTTGGCCAGGGTGACCTCCTGCATCCATGGCAGATGATTTAACCACTAGGTCACCGGAGAAGTCCTGTCAATGTTTAACGATTTCTTTGTAAAAAATATAAATATGCAAGCATTTTCTGCAAGTGTTCATTTAATATTACAGAAATAAGGCTTTTTTGATGATTTTTTTTTCTACTTTGAAACCAAAGCACATATTATGGTTTACTGGCAAATCAGCACAATATTGGCTACATGGCACTGATTACAAGTAAGGTTCTCAAATGTAAATATATAGAATTTTTAAAAAATCTTTAGGAGGATAAACCTTTCCAAATAAATGAAATCATGAAGAAAAAAGATAAAAAGGCAATGATTTTAAAATGTTGCAAATGTAAATTAAATTAACGATAAATGTAATAAATATAAAATCCTAAAAATATAGGGTCAATTTTTATTACATAAACAGCATTCCTTCAAAACTCCAAGATATTTCTCTGGTGTTCCAACATAAAGTTCCTAAATTAAGTTCACATCGAAAACACTTCTGTCTCACTGGGTGAACTTGACAAAAATATGTTCCATTGTCAGTGGATACTGGCAGGGTAAACACTCTCATCAAAGTTCACCTTTCAGGTACATGTGTCTTACAGACAATCGGCACATTCAACTGTTCTGTATCAGAAATGTGAATCTCCAGTGATGGGTTTGATGTTCCTAACTTTATTTCTTTGAAACCAAAGTGGCAGTCTCATTTTATTCCCATACAAAAAGGTAATACTGTAGTAACTTTCATAAGTATTAAATAAATTTGTATGATGAAGAAAAATGCCCTAATGGGTAAAGACAAATGTTTTGCACACATTTAGGTGTATTACTATATAACATTAGGTCCAAGGGTATTCTGAAGTTTAGAAATCTATTAAATACAGAGATTAAGATTAACCTTTCAGAACCTGCTGGATTTGATGCAAGCAACTATGAAACAAGTGGCAAAATTCTTTAAAAACTTACTAGTGCACCCTGAACTATGAAAAGAAGAGGCAAAATTCTTTAAAACGTTGCTACCCCACCCTGAACCTGCTGGTTTTGACCCACTGGTTAAGCAGAAATTTCAGATGATATTTAAATAGCTGTAGACACTGTAGTTTGCAGTCTGGTTTTAAATTCTTCCTACAAACTTATAAAAGCTAAGGATAACTTTAGTTGTATACAGTAAAATCTATAAAAATTTGAATCCTGTGAAAAGACTGAAAATTTTATAAATCTGTTGAACTTTTTGTTAGAAAAATTTGAATTTTTAAAAATGTAAAGATCTGACTGAATACTTGGCAAGACAGAGACAAGGTTGTAAGCAGTCATTGATAACTGTATTGTAGGACAGTGGGATATGTAAAACCCCAAAGATTTTAAAATTTTCTTTGACTGGAATTTGCAAATTTATGTTAACATGATTTTGTGATTTCCCAAATAATAAAAATCTGAACTTCAAAAGTTTTCAAAATTAAACAATTTCTACAGATATTATTCCCCAAAATGTATTTTTTAAGTGTTTAATATTTTCCCCATATTTAACCACAACATACAACTATATACTTAAAATGAATTAGTTTATTTTCTGGGGATACATTTTCTGGGGATACATTTTCATTGCTTAGCAAAAGAATACTGTCAGTACTTAAATTTGCACACATGCTTCTGTCAAAAAAGACATTAATATCAAAGACATTTTTCATTTCATACAAAAATTAGTGTTTCATATCAACCATAAAAACAGTTGCCCCATAATAAAATTTAATTCACAATTTTAATAATTTCTGCAAAGAAAAAGTTTAATTCTGTGCAATTTCCTTTTGATACGAGACTGTATTATCAATTATTATGTTCCATATCATGGATTTAAATAGGTAAATTAAACGAAGCAACAATAACAAAAAGGATTTATATTTTCATTAAAAATACTTATGTTAAATGCTCATAATTTAAACAAAGAATCATTTTATCTACTTATCAGTCCTTGACTTTCTTTCTCATTCAAATATTTCATATGTGTATGTGTGTGTGTGTGTGTGTGTGTGTGTGTGTGTGTGTGTGTGTGTGTGTGTGTGTGGTGAAAATCTCATATGCAGATTAATTTAAGATATCAGAGTATTGTGTAGTATACCATTTTTTTTGGCATCTTCCTATTTTCTTCACTAAAGAAAAAAAGGGCATATCTGATCACAGATACAGCGCTTCTCCATTTCTTACTGATCATGTTACTAATAAAATTTCTAACAGGCCTGTTTGTATTTTTTATGCACAGATTATTTCGATTTACTGTAATTCCACACACAGTTCAACTTTGAATCCTATGAAACATTTCATTTTATCATGCTTTGAATGTGCAAGAAAGAAAGACTAGAAATGTGTTGATTGTCATCATGTGGCACTTCAAAATCTAAAATAACCTCAATGCAACCTAATCAAGATATGATGGGAGATGGGCAAGTGTGGCAATATATGCTGAAACCACTGTTGTGAAAGGCAGAAAAAAAATAAAGAAAGAAAGGAAAACTATTTCATTATTTTAAAATCTGATATTAATACCTAAGTGTATTAATTTAAAACTTTTAGATCAGAAAAATAAAACTGAGGGAATAGCATAATACTGCAGCAAATGACAGAGTATGAGATATCTTACACTTGTAGGGTATCCTGATTAATCCAGAAATTATTGATTAGAAACTATAAAAAAGTGATGTCAACATATGATTATCATCTATAATACTTCTACCCAATATTTCCTGTTGGTAGCAATATTTTGTCCAAACTGAAGCTGGCTATAGTATAGTATCCACCTTCACACCTGCAAGCACTGCATGCACTTTGTCAATTAATTAGAAACTAAAACATACTGCAGCTTATATCCATAACTGATCACCATTTTACCTGAAGACATCTTTCCTCCTTTTGTAGGAATCCATTTTTATTTGAACAGCTATCCCTAAGCACACCTGCTGCTATGTCCCCATGGCCCTTTTTGACACTTTGAGCCTCCTTAATAAATGTCGTCTGCTCATATGTAGTCTGATCCTGTGGGATGTTTTTGGTGCCAGAGGTTGGATTACTGAGGTTTATCTGATTTCCTCCTTTGCTCTCTCCCTCTTCTCCTATTCCAAATTCTTGCTTCTTATTCTCATATTTCTGGAAATTATAGCAACAGCAGCATTTTAAATGTTTCTGATTGTCAAGATGCTCCTGTGGTAGAGGATGATTACTGTGTTCATGATTTAGAGGGAAAGATCTTGCTGCTGCTGCTGTTACTGGGGCCCATGAATGAGTCACTACACTCTGGGATGAATCATCACCAGACCACAAATGCTCTACCAATGCAGGTTTAACAGCAGTGGCACTTTCCAAAGCCACAGTATTACTGGAAACTGATGGTTTAAGGACATTGGACTTCTTTAAGCCAGCATTATTGGCACCATTAGCAGAAGCATTTTTGCCATCATCAATATTCTGATTAGGATTGGGACATGAAAAATTTGATTGTTCACCACCACATATTTCTGAAATTTCACTGGATGTAATGTTGTCTCCTTGTACAGTCTCAAGTGTGGTCTCATTGGTGGCAAAAGTCAGTGATCTTTTTTCCTGAAAATTAAATACATAAATGCTAGATGAATCAAGACAAATTCATTAAAAAGACACACACACACACACACATATATATATATATATATATATATATATATATATATATATATATATATATACATATATATATATATATATATATATATATATGAACTAAAAGTAATGTATGTAGATTGTCTTGTTTGAAAATTTACTCCACACCCTGACACAGAATACTTTTCTCAGTTCATAATTTTCAAAAGTGTCATATGAATACTAATATATAGGCAAGATAACTTACTGCTCTTTCAGACTACGCACCTGAAAAAAAACTTTTATTGACATGACTATCATAAGTTATTACATGCATTGTATGTAGAAATTTATAGTCTATGCTTGACTCTGGTGATTCTGTTCAAAGGTTCTCAAAGTTCATGTCCTTTGGTGAAGGTATGGGTCTTAAACTAAACTTCAATGCACAGAAACAATTATTTTCTTATTAAACTTACTACAGCCTTGACCTCTGACCTTAATATGTCAGAATCCAAAGGTGTATTTATTACCCAAGTTCAAGCCATCCACAAAAATTGGTCAAGGAACTTACTCATGACCAAAAATTATTATGCAAAATAATTTTTGAGAAACAATGACCTTGATGTATGACCTTTTCACCCCAAAATCAAGAGGTCTCTTCCATACTTTAAATTCAAAACTCCACAAACACTGGGCAAGATATGTGGTCTAGAAGTAAAGTTATCCAGAACCATTTTCACCTTTCAGTCAGTGACCATGACCTTTGAACCAAAATTAATATGCATCTTTCCTGCCAATGTATAAGTCATCCATAAACTTTTGGTGAATTAAGATATATCATTGATAACTAAAGTTTGTTAGTGCAGGAACCACTTATTTTCTTTCAGTCACAGCGACCTTCAGTACCTCTGACTTTTTGACCCCAAAATCAATAGGCTTATTTCTCATCTGAATTGCAAGCTATCCATAAAATTTAAGCCAGGTCTGTGATGTAAAACTACTGTTATTGATTGTGTGGAAACCATTTCTGTTTTCAGTCATAATGACCTTTATCTTTGAACTTCTGACACCAAATCAATTGGCTTCTTATTTAACCCAATGCAAGACGTCCAGAAAGTTTGGTGACTGTGGCAAACTCAATTTCTTGTTGGGAAACAAGTTCTCCTAATTCAGTCATAGTGACAGTGACCTTTGAACTTTTGAATCCCAAACTGACTGGGTTCTTCCCTAACCCTAAGTGCAAGCCAACCACAAAATTTGGTTATTGTAGATAGTGGGCTGCTTGAGTTATTTTGTAGAAAAAAAATTGGTAACAGATAGATAGACAGACAACATCATACATAAAAGGATCTGCCTTATGGTGGGCATATAAAGAGCAATGTGTGTGTGTTATTTAGATTTTTAATGTAGCTTTAACAATTTTTCAGTCATATCGCTATGATGTCTGCAGTGTGGCAGTTTATAGTGATGTCTAGCACTGGGACATCATGTGGCAGACATTTAGCATTATGTCCCACCCAGTCACATTATACTGATACCAGGCCAACCTATCCTAACACTAATCTCTTAAAGCTGAGTGGCAAGTGAGGCAGCTGCTAATAACATTTTTATAAGTCTTTGGTATGACTTGGCCCTGGTTCGAACTTGCAACCTCCTGCATCTGAGGCAGATGCTCTTACCACTTAGGCCACTGGAATGGTTAATATAAACAGTAAAATTATTGTGCACACAAGATTGCCCATTACACAGCAGATGTGGTTTCTTAATTGAAATTAGCAAACTTTTTTGACCATTGAAATGGGCTGCCTTGTGGCATTCTTATAAGATAAAATATCCCCAAGAAAGGAATACTTGTAAAAGCTGCCTTAATCAATGGCCTCACATTAGTTAGTCACTAGACAACTTTGTTCTGCCAAAACAAAAAGTCCACCTCTTTTACATCCCATCACTACCCCAATGATGGAGACAAGTCTGAAAGTAAAAAAGTGCAAAACTCTTCCGAAATTAGTGTGGTTACAATGACTGGTCAACATCCATACCTTTGGACACTGATGGCCATAACATGTACTAAATTTCACAGCAATCCACTCAAACTTCCAAAAAGTTGCATTCACAATATTCTGTTGTATAAGTCAACCACTCAGGTGGCCTAGTGGTTAGAGCATCCACCTCGGATGCGGGAGGTCGCGGGTTCGAACCACGGCCAAGTCATACCAAAGAGTTATAAAAATGGTACTAACAACTGTCTCACTAGGCGCTCATCATTAAGAGGTTAGTGTTATGATTGGTCAGCCTGGTATCAGGATAATGTGATTGGATGGGACATCATACTACATGTCTGTGGCATGATGCCCCAGTGGTAGACATCACTACAAACAGTCACACTGCAGACTTCATAGCGATATGACTGAAAAATTGTTAAAGCTATGTTAAAAATCCAAATCACACACAAATCACATGCACACACACACTGTTATATAAGTCATATAAGCTCTAAGTTTAAAAGGGCAGTAACACAAACAAAATTTGTGAAGATAGTAATTTGTTGATATATCAAATAATGAAAACAACATGTACAAAATCTCATGGTGATCCACTAAAAAAAGAGACTATTTGCCGTTATATAATAGGCCAATTTCACAATACCTGAAAATAACACCCTTGGGTTATCTCACAAAATCTTGAAATTCCAAAATAAGGCATTGAGATACGCCATAATTGGCTCAAAGTTGAAAAGGGCAATAATTCTATTAAAAAAAATTGCAGGAGCACAGTGATTTCTCTATATGATAATCTTCACACATTGACCATAATATTTAACAAGTTTCAGACAATTCTTTGAAATCTGCAACATTAGCTGCATTCACATGATTCTGCCATACACTACATCCAGCAGTATATCAAAAAGGGCAATAACTCTGTAAGAAAATCAGCATAATGTTTTGTCAATATGCATATCTTCAGATGATGACCATCATATGTACCAAGTTTCACAGCAAACCACCAAAAACTCATCCTGCTGCAAGGCAAGGGCAATAACTCCAAAGGTTAAGTTTGACAAAAATAATGGGAACAAGAGGTGCAAGTGAGCCAGATATCACACTTTATAGCTAATGTATGTCCGTTTGTGAATACAAATTTAATGAAACAAGTAATGAAACTGCAGTGGGGACAGAAAAGCTTGATGCACATAGTTGCTACATTGTATATTAATGTTGCTGTAATTTATCTTCTTTCCTAGACCATAAGTGCAGGATCACTTTCCTGCATGAGAAGGGCAAGTCATTTATACATCAAGCATTGTCCCCTGGATCTCTAACTGCTTTGGGTGACCAGGACCTGATTCATAACTTGGAAACTGTTCATAATCCCACTCTTAAAGCATCTAGACTATTAGAATTACAAGGAGAGTTTTATCTATGCAGTCAGTACAGATTCCTGGTCAGTCCTTACCCTCCCAACCCTCGGTGGATCCATCCATGGAGTCATTACTTGGAAAACACTGAGATTTCTTTCCCCCACTGAAATTACAGTGAATCAGCATTGGACTCATGATCAGAAGGTTGCAGGTTTGGTTCCCATCATCTGATCCACCTGGATGCTCATTAATATGTGTAGATCTTCCTCATAAGCACAATCATCCAAGACCCTTAATGATTCATGCTTACATAGCAAATCTGATCAAAATCTGTTGAAATATGGTCTCTTTAGTGCTAACAAGCTCAGCCAATAAGATGCACTTTACACAAATATCTGGATGTTTTTCATAATACAAGATACTGATTATATGAACTTACATTCAAGGTTTGATCAAAATCTGGTCTGAAATATGGCCTCTACAATGTTCACAGCTCAGTTAACCAGATGCAATATCACCTTATTAATATGCATGGATTGTAATCAACTCATCTGAAATCTTGATATAAACTTACATACCAAGTCTGATCAAAATCTAATAAAAATATAACCCTTAGAGTATTCACATGCTCAGGCAATTAGATGCAAGATCACCTGTTATTATTAGTCTTTCATAACAGTACCCATCTTGATGTTACATGTGTAAGCTTAATTTGATAAAATATAAGATCTCTAGCATATTCACAAGCTCAGCCAATCAGATCTAAGATCGCCTCATTAATATGCACTGATGCCACTTGCAATCAAACTCCTCTAAAGTCTTGATATTATAAGCTTAGCTGATCAGAAATGATGCCTCTAAAATATTTTCAAATATTGATGGATGGCTTGATGCTGGAAGACACATGACAGAAGCTGGACAAAAGACCATCCATAAGTTCACTTGGTCTTTGGTCAAGTGAGTTGAAGTCCAGGAAGATAAAGCCTTACAATAAAATTTTTTTCAAGATAGCCACTGTGGTGGTCAAGATGGATGTCCATGTGAAACCATTTACATTTATACCAAATAGACATCATAAGAAGCCTTGTGGTTAAAATCCAATGGTGATTCGACTTTCTGTTCTGGTGGAGTACTTATAAGATTTTCGAGATGGCTGATATTGTGTGTTTTACACAACAGCAAACAAGCAGGATACTTAGTACCAAGGATTTTGGAGTAAAGTCCTTTACCCAAGGACATACCATAGTAGCCAATCTGGGCTGGTCTAATGGTACAATCTGAACCTGCATCTGTTTGGTCATGATTTCAGCATGCTAACCATGGCACCACTGCAACTCCATCTCTTTTCCATTTAAGACCATTTCAACATCCTAAGAAGTCTTTTAGTGAAAACTTCATGTTGGTATGACCATCTATGCAGAATGAATAGTAAGATTTTCAAGATGTCAGTTGTGATAGCCAGGCAATGGATGTCTGCATGGCACCATTTTCATTTAGAATCAACTAGATATCAAAAGAAGTCTCCTGGTGGAAACTCCAGACCAATTCAGGATAGGTAGCAAAAACAAGATTTAAAAAATGGCCCATATCTGATGTCTGAGCAGTACTATTTTCAGTTAGTACCAGCTAGGAATCATAAGAAGTCCTCTGGTGAAAATGCAATATCAATATGAGTTTCTATTGAGGAGTAGTTACAAGATTTTCAAAATGCCTGCCATGGCAGCCATTTCGGACATCATGTAAACACCATTTTTTGTTTAAGAGCACCTAGACTTTATGAGAAGCCTTCTGGTTAAAACCTAATGCTATTATGACCATCCAATCAAGAGGAGTAAATGAAAAGATAGTTGCTGTGGTGGGCAAATATTCTATTGGCACCATATTCATGTGGACCAACCAGACAATGGGATCACTATAAAGTTTCATGGCTATCCTCCAAGTAGTTTAGGAGGATTTGCCATGACAATCTTATGGTAATGGACAGATGATGGACAACAGGCCATCTTATAAGCTCTTTTGGTCTATGAGCAATGGAGCTTAAAATGAAAAGGGGCACATGATTTAAAATATATCCAGCAGGAAACTAGCACTGTGTGTACTATCCGCTCTAAATTTAATTCCAAGCATATTTAACTTGGTCAAATGAACACTGATCCTTCTAAATTCTGATAAATTTAGACATAGATTTTGGCCTCATTAACTTGGTCAAATGAACACTGATCCTTCTGAGAGAGAGAGAGAGAGAGAGAGAGAGAGCATTCAGAATAATCAGTCAACTTTCAAAGAGTACAGGAATTTAAATTGAAAACACCTTTCTTTTTCAAAATTTTGTTTGACTGATTAATTAAGAAAAAATATAGCAAATATAAAATTCTGACCCATAATAAATATTTGTTATACTTACTCATCTTAATAATAATGGAAAAAAAATTATCTTGCAGAATCATAAGGTTCCTTAATATTGATAAAAAACATTGCAATATGTATATTGTTAACTGAATGGAATGAATATCTCTTAATTACTTAGCTGATAAAAATCTGAAGAAAAAAAAGGTGATAAAAAAAAGAACCACGGGAAAATACAAGTTGCCAGATGATAGAGGAAAAAGAAAAAGTAAGAAAACATAAGCTTGATAATAATACAGAAACTCAACTCAACAATATAAATATCAACTTCAGATGATGTATTGTGGTGCATGCAAAACCTTGGGCTAAAGATACTGTAGGTATATTTTATTATACTATACATGTGCTGAAATGTTACAAAACTGTAAATAAATTACAAATTCATCCTAAAAGATTTGATGGAAGTAGTCTCATGTTCAATAAATGCTTAATATATGTTACAATATGTGTGTTGTATTCATGTTGTATTTTATTTTCATTATGTGCTTTTATCTGATGCATTTAGGTCAAACTGTTAGCATAATAATGTTAACATGTTGCTTGTCCACGTTATCAATATTATATTGTATCCACTAGCCTTTGTTATTACATGCTTCATGCCTTCCCTTACCAACTGTATAATTTACAAAACTCATGATAGTTTGCTACAAATAAGGTCCTGATTTTTTTAATTCACGAAAAGACATGTGTGTCTTCCTTGCTTAATTATTAACAAATGATCACCATTCCTGACAGAGATCAACTGGGTGTGTAAGGAAAGAGAATGAAATATATGGTTCTCTTTGACCTAGATTGAATCGTGTTAGGTAAGTGCTTTCAATGATGCTGAATTTGAAAATGCATCTCTCATGCTTTTAGATCAATTTTGCAGATTGGAAGATGTTAACCTCAACTGCATGAATCATCTCTCATGAAATACTGCAATGTATTGTAAAATTTTAAACTGAAATTTTTTTTGAAATTCTGTAATTGTAGACTCAGGTGAAACACTTGGATTCTACAGTACTGATCTCAGCAAACTTTACATCAATTTTGCATATAAAATTGTTACAATTTAAAATAATAAAAGTTTTTTGAATCAGCATCTTTAATCATTCCTATCATACCATGTACCATAAGGTTCAAATTATAATATGAAAGATGTACAAGCATTGTAAATGTTCATTAAAAAACAACCGAATGCTGCGGTCAGCCTACAGCTTAAGTCAAAGATTTTCTTTTGATTTGCCATTCCAAATGTAACTGCATGCATATGGAAAAGCCATGAGCACTGATTGTTGGGAATGTAACATTATTTTTTATGTTGATTGTAATATATCCCTTGCTGTATGCTAACAATGCCCAATGATAATATGACACACCAGTTACCATAGTTATAAGCTCCCACTTCCCAAAATCCACAGACTTCAATAATAGCTTATTTTTTTTTTTAAATGGCTGCAGAAATTTAAAATTTTCTTGATTTTAATTGAATTATAATTAAAATTTTCATTATTTCTTAAAGTTTATCAGTCAGTAAACTTCTGAAAAACAGAAAATGTATTGAATTTTTAAAATATTTCATAAATTAAAAGTTGAGTCCAAATGCAAACTTCACAGACCTAGATCTGCCATCACAAAATGTGCCAGCAGATCTAGGTATGTGCACTTTGTTAGGAGTAATCAGTAGAACAAACAACATAGACCCTGATCTGCTGGCGCATTATGCTTTGGCATATCATGATCTTTATTGTTTGCAGTTTGACTTGACTTATAACTGAGTATATATGGTACAGTAGTAAATATTTCTAGACAGCAAAATCTATGAAATATCTTTTTTTTGCTGCTGTTTATTCCCTTTGTTATTTTTTGTAAAGATATCTGTTGTGATCATGAACAAAAAGAAGTTAATTTAGGTAATTTTGGCAACTCAGCTTTTTATAATGAAGGATAACCAATATCTGAAGGAAATTTGCCTAATGAACAATGGAAACCTTAGCAACTGCAAGACTGAATCTTTCATTTCTTAATCTTTTGGTATGAACAGATGGATATATGCACATACAGGTCAAAATTAAACCTATCCATTGCCACTGGCTAGGATTGGCACTAAAAAAAAATCCACATGCTTAAAATGAGATGTTAATATACTTCCTGGAAAACTGATCAGTTGTGTATTAGGATGGGTATCTGTTTCATTCAAGATACAAGACAGATTTTTAGTTTCCATCAGAGCTGAAACAAATTACCAAATTTTCAAAGTGGAATATTTGTTATTTGGACAGATAGTTATATATGTGTTACAAAATTAATTAAGCCATCTTTTTACCTTCCTTTAATTTTGTTCTTTATTGACTACTGCACCTCTACCACAATGAAAATGTTGTGCAGTCAGGCCATCACAATCTAAGTAACATTTGACATTGTATTCTGAGATTCAGACAAACAGTGAAATAAATCTTATTTTTACTTTATTGTCAATTTTGGCGTGACAACAAATATTGCTTCCTGCTGAAGATGGACCATTTGATATTACCCCTGTTCTACTCCATGTTCTGTAACAACTTGTTATTACCCCTGCTCTTTAATGACTTGATATTAACTGTTCTACTCCATGTTCTTCAACAACTTGATATTACTCCTGTAATATTCCATGTTCTTTAACAACTTGATACTAGCCTTGTTCTATTCCATGTTCTGTAACAATCTGATATACCACTGTTCTACTCCATGTGCTTTAACAACTTGATATTACCTTGTGTTACGTGTTTAGGCTCGTATAAAGTAACAAAGAAAAGAGTGAAACCAACAAGCTTTGTAAAATTTAACAAAATAATTTATTTCCCTAGAAAACAAGGTAAATATATGAAAAAGGACTTACCGCTTGTGAATCAAATCCAAAAATTAATCCTAGAACTTAAAAATATAAGTCCTATCACTAAAAAGTTCTAAATGAATCAAAGTTTGCATCCAAATGAAGTTCCAAGATGGAAGGTGAAGACATCTTCTATATCCTGTTTTGTGTTGATGTGTCAACAGTTCCTTGTTGAATTTTATGAATCAAGAATAATATTCCAGCTTTAGAATTCTGAATAATTTCCAATAAATGTCTTTGTCCAAGAATTCTGATGAGCACTGGTATCTTCCAGGGAATATAAATTATTAAATCCAAAAAAATAGAAGAATTTTAAATCAAACTAGCATCAACATTAAAAACACCTTGAGCTCTAAAGGTGTAAAGTTACGACAGACTATTTCACTATAAAATATCTGTTTTGACCCTTAACTAAAGCGCAGTTTAGACCCCGTGATGGGTCATGTGATCACTTAGTTCGAACAATGCAGTAAAGTAATATGTCAATTAGCACGTAGGCTATTTACAGGTTTAATTGTACTGAACGAATCTTACTATAAGATTCAATAATAAAAAAAATAAAAAAAGGTTGTTTACAACAAAGCTGACACAAGCCAAGAATGACCTTGATTACGACCAATGATTTTCACTCTGTGTTTACCAATTCTGAATCAAGGTCAGGAACTAGGTCAGCTAAAAATACAATGTAGCAATAGTGATTATTTACTAGAACTGAACTGAATTTTCTAGAAAAATGTCAAATCCAGTGAATAAAGTTATTACAATAACATGTAATGAAATAAAAATAAAATAAAAAAGAAATTTAAAACTAACACACAAGCAATTAAATTACATATACGTAACACTGTGCTCTACTAGATGTCTTGTAGCAATTTGATACAGTGACTTTAATGACTTAATATTAACTGTTCTACTTCATGTTCTTTAAGAACTTGATATTATTCCTGTTCTATTCCATGTTCTTTAACAACTTGATACTAACCCTCTTCTATTCCATGTTCTGTAACAATTTCATATTACCCTGTTCTACTAAATTTTCTTTTACAACTTTATACTAACCCCATTCTATTCCATGTTCTTTAACACCTTGATATTACCCCTGTTCTATTCCATGTTCTTTCACAACTTGATATTACCCCTATACTACTCCATGTTCCTTAATACCTTGATATTACTCCATGTTCTTTCACAACTTCAATTTACCCCTGTTCTACTCCATGTTCTTTAATAACTTGCTATTACTCCTGTTTTATTCCATGTTTTTTAACAACCTGATATTACCCTTGCTCACCTCCATGTTCTTTAACAACTTGATATTACCCTGCTCTACTCCATGTTCTTTTACAACTTGATATTAACCATTCTACTCCATGTTCTTTTACAACTTGATAAAACCCTGTTCTACTCCATGTTTTTTAACAACTTGCAATTATCCTGTTATACTCCATGTTCTTCAACAACTTGATATTACCCTGTTCTACTCCATGTTCTTGAACAATTTTATAATACCCTGTTCTACTCCATGTTCTTTAACAACTTGATACTAACCCTGTTCTATTCCATGTTCTCTAACAATCTGATAATACCCCTGTTCTACTCCAAGTTCTTTAACAACTTGATATCACCCTGTTCTATTGCATGTTCCTTAACAACTTGATATTACCCTGTTCTACTCCATGTTCTTTAACAACTTGATATTAGTCTGTTCTATTCCATGTTCCTTAACAACTTGATAGTACCCTTCTCTACTCCATGTTCTTTAACAACTTGATATTAAACATGTTCTATTTGATGTTTTTTAACAACTTAATCTTTACTAGGGCACCTGAATAGCAATGAATAGAAGTGGCAATATTATGAGCAATGTGAATATTCCAAAATTTGGCATCATAATCACTTTTGAGTGGGTGTTTGAATGAATATCAGGTGATTTGTAGGTCTTAAGCTGTTCCCTTATAAACCAATTCATTGTTGCATAGTTTACATTTAGAAATGCTTGTTTCTTTAACAAAATGCTGCCCAACATCTATGGTAATCCATGACCAGCATGGTTGACTGCCAAGTCTGGCTGCTAATGTTGCTATAAGATAGGCAAACAAATGAATATTCAAATACCTACCATATATACTCACTTATAAGACAAGCCCAACTGCAATCTGCACAGACCTAGATCTGCCATCACATAATGTGCAGGCAGAACTGGGTCTGTGCAGCTCATTATGAGTAATCTGTAGAACAAACCAAAAAAACCCTTTTCTTCAGGCACATTATGCTAAAGCAGATCAGGATCTTTGTTGTTTGCAGTCTGCCTTAACTTATAAGTGAGTATATACGGTATTTTTTATTTGAATATTTGTGAAAAGTATTCTGAGTCACATTTTTGATCATTTAGTTTAGCTCAAGTTTCCCTATATACTAGTCTAACAGATATGTGTAGCCATCGGTATGAAAATAAAGACCTGAATGTACTTTGGTCCCTCACTATAACATGGTTCACATTTGGCCCTGACTGTAACAGGGTTCACTGTGGTCCCTAACTATAACATTGTTTGCTGTGGTCCCTCACTATAACATTGTTTGCTGTGGTTCCTCACTATAACATTGTTTGCTGTGGTTCCTCACTATAACATTGTTTACTGTGGTTCCTCACTATAACATTGTTTGCTGTGGTCCCTGACTAAACCATTGTTTGCTGTGGTCACTGATTATAACATTGTTTGCTGTGGTCACTGATTATAACATTGTTTGCTGTGGTCACTGACTATAGCATTGTTTGATGAGGTCACTTACTATTAACACTGCTTGCTGTGATCAATCACTGTAACACTGTTTTCTGTGGCCACTAACTATAATATTGTTTGCTGTGGTCACTCACTATAACACTGTTTGTTGTGGTCACTGATTATAACACTGTTTGCTGTGGTCACTCCCATATAACATTGTTTTCTGTGGTCACTGACTATAACACTCTTTGCTATGGTCATTCACTGTAACATTGTTTGCTGTGGTCACTGACTGTAACATTGTTTACTGTGCTCCCTGACAATAAAATTGTTTACTGTGGTCCCTGACTATAACATTGTTGCTGTGGTCACTCACTTTAACATTGTTTTCCATGGTCACTCACTTTAACACTGTTTGTTGTGGTCACTCCCTATAACATTGCTGAAGTTACAAAAGAGTACCGTGTTACTGGTGTGGCAGCATTTTAGTGGGATCCAATTTAAATGGAAATGGACTTTAGCTGCAGTATCATTGAATCCAAATCCATACTTGTGTTATATCATGGACTTTGTTATAGTGTGATGGTTTTAAGTGAGGAACTAGTATATTATCATATTTTGTTCATGTATAACACTTATCCTATAGTTGTTGTTGTTGTTGTTGTTGTTGTAGGGTTTAACGCCATTTTTCAGCACAAGATAGGCTATACATGGCGGCCAGGATTAATGGTGGAGGAAGAACCCGGGAAAACCCCAGAAAGAACCACCGACCCACAAGAAGCTACCGGCAAGCTTTCTCACATACCCACATTACTGAATCTGAGACTCGAACCCACGCAGACAGAGGTGAGATGGCAGTGATCCGTAACGGTGAGCGCTTTAGACCACTCGGCCACTCGGGGCCCCCTTATCCTATAGTAAACGGTACAGCTAGCTGATAAGAATCAGCTACTAAATTTGAATTGAAAATATTTAAATTCATCCAGTTTAATCTCACTATAGGCATACCCATGTAAATACATTAACAGGGGTGCCTTATTGTGAGGGACCAGTGTATTACCATATTTTACCCCTATATAATGCCCAATCTATAGTGAACAGCGCAGTGCGCAGATAAATATGGGCTAATGAAGTTGTACTAAACAAATATTCAAACTTGCAAGTTATACTACAAGAATGAGTCCACAAAGTATTAATTCAAGAACTCAAAAAAAGTTTGATATAAAGATAAATCATAATTTCCTGCATATGTTGTTTGGTTTTATATGCCAGCATGATAAACAGTTTGTCTCATATGAAGATAAATCATAATTTCCTGCATATGCTGTTTTGGTTTTATATGCCAGCATGATAAACATTTTGTCTCATATGAAGATAAATCATAATTTCCTGCATATGTTGTTTTGGTTTTATATGCCAGCATGATAAACAGTTTGTCTCATATGAAGAGAAATCATAATTTCCTGCATATGCTGTTTTTGTCTTATATGCCAGCATGATGAACAGTTTTGTCTCATATGAAGATAAATCATAATTTCCTGCATATGTTGTTTTGGTTTTATATGCCAGCATGATAAACAGTTGTCTCATATGAAGCGAAATCATAATTTCCTGCATATGCTGTTTTCATCTTATTTGCCAGCATGATAAACAGTTTGTCTCATATGAAGATAAATCATAATTTCCCGCATATGTTGTTTGGTTTTATATGCCAGCATGATAAACAGTTTGTCTCATATGAAGATAAATCATAATTTCCTGCATATGCTGTTTTGGTTTTATATGCCAGCATGATAAACAGTTTGTCTCATATGAAGATAAATCAGTGTATTTCAATATTACAAACTCTGATTATGTAAACTCCCTGAGTCACATAGATTTAGTCTAAACAAAATTTATGTACAAATGCATAACCTCGAATGAACTATAAACACAGAACTGATTTGCTGTCTCATTATGCTCCACAATATCAGGGTTTATACTGATTATTTAAATGATTAGTCCTAGCTAACTCTATAGATCCAATATGCCAACATGTTATGCATTCCTCGAATGAACTATAAACACAGAACTGATTTGCTGTCTCATTATGCTCCACAATATCAGGGTTTATACTGATTATTTAAATGATTAGTCCTAGCTAACTCTATAGATCCAATATGCCAACATGTTATGCATTGACAGATCAGGCTCTTTGCAGTACGATTTGACTTCCAGGAGTAAATATGATAATTGTGAAGATAATAATGTGGACGTTTTAGGTTCATAGGACATTCCAATGGCCCAGATAAGTCTGCATAAACTAGTCTATGGATAACAGACGTTTTCCAGTACATGCCCAGTATAAACCTGCATTGTGACTGATAGATATTTCCCAGTACTTGCCCAATACAGACCTGCATCGTGACTGATAGACATTTTCCAGTACATGCCCAATATAGACCTGCATAGTGACTGATAGACATTTTCAAGTCCTTGCCCAGTATAGACCTGCATAGTGACTGACAGACATTTTCAAGTACTTGCCCAATATAGACCTGCATAGTGACTGATATATACAAAGCTGGTTCTTCATTGTTCTGAGTGACTTTTGTTGGAATACATAGTAATCTTCTTGAGATGCATCACTGTGTAAAAGAGATAGTATTACAGTATGTTATGAAATCAATGTTGGTTGGAAAAATCAGATCCATTCTAATCAAGATGTATCATCCACAAGTTAACAGAAACAACAGTTCCATATGCAAGATGTTAATCCCTGGATTACAGGATGTTAATCCCTGGATTACAAGAGATAAAATAAGCTTTAGATGTGCAGTCAATGTGTTGGTACTTTTTGCATGTTCAACTTCCTGATCAAGTAAAATGAAGTAATTCATGAAACTGAAGCTTTCAGTAGATTCAAGCCCTCAAGAAGGGATGAAATGTAATTTTGGAAAAAAAGGCTTTTCTGATTATAATGCCCTTGGTACCTGTTCTATACCACTCTAAACATTGATGTTTATCAAGGCATGGCATATTTCAGCTAATGACATCAAATTAATCACAGGACTCCGGTTTCTTTATATTAGCAAATGCCTTACAATTTTTTACATGTAAATATTTATTAATCATATACACCCGCTTATAAAACAAGTCCACTGCAAACTGCACAGACCCAGATCTGCTGTTGCATAATGCACTGGCAGATATGGGTCTGTGCAGTTTGTAAGGAGTAATCAGTAGAACAAACAACACAGACCATGATCTGTAGGTGTATTATCCTATGACAGATCAGGATCTATGTGGTTTGCTGTTTGACTTGACTTATAAGCAATTATATATGGTACTTCAAATTTGTATCAATGCAACCACAACTGTGAAAATGTTAACGATTTGTGTAATTTTATTATGATACAGAGTTACATGTCAGTTCAGTTCTCCCTCTCTGCAATGCCATTCAGTTTAAAGTGATAAACATGGTATAACTATAGCCCCACCCCCAATGAATATGTACCACTGAACTTGAATACGTCTATCTAATGTACAAAATATGGATTCAGAAAAAACATTATTATTTGATAAATTAACTGCACAGATATCATGAAGTGAAAGAAATATATTCAATTTATATGAACTAAAGTTATTACTCTGCGTCTAATGTTTTGCTTATCCCCCACCTCACCCTGCTGACTTGTATACTTGCATTCATTCTAAGTGTAATCATTCTTGATATACTGAATTTTGGTACTTTCTGTGGTCAGCATTTATGGATCCTGACTATCATGTTATATTAAGAGAGAATTGTCATTTTTTTATGGTACAATTAAAAAAATGTGACCACACAATATTCATATGATGTCTGAGAAAGAACTTTTCAATTATCACATGTACACAATACTTCAAAAACATGTGTTGCAGGCCAGATTACATTTTTAGTGTCCTCAGAGTTCTATTTAGGATTACTGCAAGAGAAGGCTCCATATAGGTGTAGTACACACCATCATAGGCTGAAAAATCAGCACCACACCAGTGATGATACTGACTGGCATTTTATGGACTGATGTCGCCTATTCACTAAACAAGTGAAAAATTGCAAAAAAATTTGTCTGTTTACATTGGTGTACATTTTACACATTTACCAGTATTTCTTGCGGCTGTTGAGCTACTATTGGCCGTGGGGTTCTTTTAGTGATATCTGCATAATATTTCTGGATAAAATCCAATGTTTGGTGACTTGTAAATCCACATGGAATAGCACAACTCTGTCATGTGTCCATTTTGAATCTCATCCTAGATATGACTATTATCAAATACCGGTAATTGTCTAAACTGTACACAGGTGTGTTCCGGAAAGATCTGGATGCAGCAAAATTGCATATTGTAATAAACAGGTGACATCAGTCCCACCCCATCAGAACATGTGTGCCTGAAGTGTCTTATTTCTACTGATGTTTGGTGAGGTTTTTTAACTTTAAATCAGATTATTGAAAATCATAAAACTTAATACTACCTGTAAATGAAAGTGACAAAGTTGCACAAAAAAAAACTTGTACAGGATATGTCAACTCAAGTACACATAGTAATTGGAACAAGACAAAATCACACATTCTAACATGGTGTCGTCATTACAACACTCTTTCAGTACAGAAACTGAATAATGATGCATGTACCGCACTTTATCTACATTTTTCATAAAAAAGTTATCTACAGTTAAATTTTGCTGAGCACGAAGATAAATTTTGTAATTAATATGTTTCAAGATTATAAGTAGCTTAGCTAGGATATCTTGGCCCCTGTATGGGCCCCTATGCAAAAGCTTACTGATAGCCCCTGCCCAATCGTTTCATAAAAAAAATAATTTGTGGGCCCCTATGCTTTGCATACTCTTGCTATATGGTAGCTACACCCGTGATTATCAGCCAAAGACTTGGCAGGCACTGAGTGATTTTAGTTTTATGAAGCTTGATTAAAAAACTACTGCATACAGCTATAAAAACAACAATTACCTACACAATTACAGAGTAATGAGCAGGATACTTACAGTAATTACTTGATGTTCTGAAGATCAATTTGGTTGAAGGTTCATAAGTCTGAACAATTTTTGGCATAAGAGCTCTATTTTCTGAACATTTCAGCCCAAGGTTCCATCATTCCGAAGGTTCACAAGTTCAAAGCTCATTGATCTCAGAGTTCATAACTTCGAAATAAAGGATTCAAAGGTTCTTAAGTTCAACGATTTGTTATTCCAAAGGTTTTTGACAACAAAGAGTCCATTTGTACAAAGTGTAATTAGTCTGCAAAAATTTTCTAAAAGGGTTCACAAGTTAAAAGAGTCTTTAGTCTGAAGGTATCTGAAAATAGGTTCATTGGTTTGAGCATTCAATATTTTGAATATATACTTTTATTCACCTGAACTAATGCACTTTCGGAACACTGAACCTTCAGACTACTGAGCCCTTCTTTCTGACCAATGAATCTTTTGACTAGTGCACCTTGAGACCATTGGACATTTGGATAAATGAACTCTTTGTTCAGACCAATGAACCTTTAGATTCAAGCCCTTTTTTGCATGCCTATAAACCTTCAGATTAATGCACATTTGAACCAATGAAACCCTCTTTTGGAGCAATGACTCTCCCAGTCAAAAGGTAACCATCTCTGTGTCACCATAGGAGCTGAGGTGTGTGAAATCAGAGTTCCTTACTTTTGTTTGAATGTGAAATTTTGCAAAGATTACACTTTCTCTACCTGCTTACAACTTTGATTTCCCTTTTTTCTTGGTCTCTTTTTTTCTGGTAAGGTACACATTTCATGAATTTACAGATTTGATAAAAATGAGCCACATGCAATGTGGACCCCCCCCCCCTTTTGCTGATACATTCCTAGTTATCAGTAAAAATATATAAATAATGTATTTGTTTTATTTTACTCCTTTTGAAAAAATATTTATAATGCATTTTGCTTCATGCATGTTGTAATCCATGGGAAAACAAAGCTATATAAAGCATTGATAAATTCAATCATTTATGCTTCTAATTACTGGTAGGAACTTTCCTGTTGAAATTCAAACCCTCCAGAAAGTGCGTTACAAGGGACAACAAGACAGTAAAATGCAAAAAGTACTGCCTAACCATACATATATATATATATATATATATATATATATATATATATATATATATATATATATATATATATATATATATATATATATGTTACAGCCCAATAAAGCTTGCACATCACTGATTTTCAGACCAAACTACTATATAAACATCTTTGTCAATAAAGTCTTCTGGAACATGCAAACTTCTGCCAGTAAACAGTCCCAAAATTGCCGAATTACACAGGTTAAGCATTATCTAAGTAATGGATAATTAGGTCTGATATAACAGACATTTTCTTGTGGGTGGTCTAACAGGAATGTCACCACTTTTAACAACATGATTGTCAGAATGTACTGTATTTGCTCACTTATAAGTCGAGTCCAAATGTAAACTGCACAGACCCACCAGATCTGCTGGCACATAATGTGCTGGTAGATCTGGGTCTGTACAGCTTGTTAGGAGGAGTAATCTGTAGAATAAACAACATGGACCCTAATCTGCAGGTGGATTATGCTATAGCAGATCACGATCTTTATTATTTGTGGTTTTACTCGACATATAAGCGAGTATACATAATACTAATGGTGCTGTTTTATGGACAGTGGGTTATGTGAAAAATTATATATAAATGTTCTTCAATAACCATTTGGTTTAGTATTTTTGGACTCCATTTGATGTTGAGCACTCTGACAAAAAACTTGGTGTAAGGGATTGATCTTGACAGGTGTTTGACTTGGCAGTAGTACAGTTTAAGTCACTCAAGTGACCAAACTTTGCTGTTGGCTTATTTTTGTTCTTCTGTTTTCTTTCCTTTTGGTACTTAAAGAGTTTAATCCACAAAATACGTAAACACTGACAGGCAAATCCATGAATTTAAGTACCATGAAAATGTCCCTTTTTGTACATACAAAACCACAAAACTTAAAAACAACAAAAATTAATGAAACCACGGGCTAAGATTTTCAGCAGTAGGTATATTTTTAAAAAAAATATATGCATTTGAGGTTTAGAGGAGGTTCACCTGCATTACTGAACTATTGGTAATAAATATTTGCCTATATCGAGACAGTTGCAAACGACTTTAAATCCGTGCTGCTATGCTATAAAATATGAAGCATGTAATAATTAGCATATTAACTAAATTGTATCCGTGGACATGGGACTTTTTAGTATGGTAAGATCCCTCTTTTGAATAACCTTTCTGTTGTCAAAACAGTCATTCAAGACAGGTTGTCTCTCATTAGAGGTCATCATAAAAATGGATTAGGAAATGTATAAGTTACAAAGAACTAAAATGGTACAGTTTACATACTGAAAACTATACAGGTGTCCCACCTGGGGTATGTCCAACTGCAGAATATTTAAAGTATGATGTAATTATGTAATTATTCAAACCTGGCTTGTGATTGAATTGGCCAAGCACATATTAGATATCTGTTATTAGATAGCTGATTGATATATGCTATGGTATGCTTGGCCATGAAGTAAATTACCAGAGATGCCAATCCATTAGCATGTTTATCAGGAATCCAAGCTTTAATTTTTGGGAATCGAGGCAGCTCCTCAGAAATGGATAATATATTCATTAAAAGTAACAATCATCCAAATAACATTATTGCATCTTACTATTGGCCTACAACATTTCATCACAATGATAACCATAAACATCATTTTTCCTCATTAATTAAATCCACCTATTTTCTTCTTGTCATCTCTGCCCCTATTTTTCACCTATTTACAATCTAATAGATTGGTTTGATGGCTTTTACATTGTTTATTACATTAAGAAACTATATTTTATGTATCAGTCTTTCATACTGGTGACGAACTACTTTTCTACCTACCCATGTAATCAAAAGCAATGTTATCCCATTAAATTTTTGGAATACAGAAATTTCAACCAAAAAAAATTATAATTACCCTGCAAAATCTAGACTGGTTGAGATCTCTGAGTTACAGATTCCTAGCTACCATTTTGCATTTATGCTGAGCAATAAGGTGATAAATGTGTAGATATGGGTTTTAACAGTTCCCAGTCTTTAAACATTCCGAGTATTCTTCTCAATCATGAAAATAAATGTTTTCTTATGATGTAACCTATGCAGTTTACAAATGTAATCCTCTCTGAGACAGAAAAGTGAACCATCCTACGAGCTTCCAACATGATAAGAATTTCTTGTTCAGGAGGTTAATCCCTGGATTACTGAAGATAAATCAAGTGTAAGTTTTTCTGTTTATTTGTTGAGTCTTTTTTGCTAGAATCACTTCCTGAGCTTATTAAATGAACTGATAAAAGTTAATTAAGCTTTCAGTATATGTCCACCTGGAAGAAAAGAATGAAATGTTTTGTTTGTAACAGTTTCCACTGTAATGTGTCTTCATGAACTTTACTGTAATTTTATTGTAATTAAATGACAATAGAGTGAAACCTCTTTGGGAAACACACCCATATAGAAGACACCTGCCCACAAAGGATCTTGTATCAATATAATTTTTATTATAAACTCCAACTTAAATGACACATGCTCACAAAGGATCTTGAATGACTATCACTCTGATTATAAACCCCAAAATAAAGGACACCTGCCTACAAGTCTTTGTGGTCCCTTGAGCGTCTTGATTATACTGGTTTCAGTGTACTGGAATTTCTATTAAGGATCTTGGTGTAAGTTTCCTAGCACAACAAAATACTACAAAATTCCACACAGAATCATAAAAAGAACACAGTGAATCAAAAATTTGTTATTCATATGACCAAAAAGTAAACAACATAAACTAAATTTGACACTATGAGTGAGTAAAAATTACCTCATGATAAAAGAAAACTCCAAAAATATGATGCTGACACATCTGGAAACCAATGAGTTTATCGTTTAAGTTAAATAAGATTTTTCATTTGTACAAAGATAAGATAGTTACAATACTTGGTTTATACAAGTACTTGCAGGATTGTCTTATCTACAGTTTCCATGCATATTTCAGTAAAGCTCACATATTCATTCAAATCAACAGTTTATCCAAACTCATGATCTAGTCAATCCAAACTCCTGAACATGCAAACATTTGTGTGTTCTCCAAGGAGTTTGGTTTGGTGTTTAATGACACAGCAACATAATTTAGTGCTGAGGCAAATGAAGCAAAGCACCTTACCCCAGGATACATCACAGAATTCAACCTGGGCCAATCTAATGAAAGGATTCGAACCTGCTCCCTTTTGGTCACAAGTCCGACAGACTAAATACTGAGCCACTGCAACTCTTTGCCTCTGTTGGTCACCTCTTACAACATGCAGGAAAGAGCATCAAGCCCATTCTACATCCCTGAGCATGCATGGGGTCTCTGAATTGAGATGAATTATGTTCTACTGTACAAGGTTGGTGACATAATCAGTTATGGTAACTACTCAGTGTTCCAAAGGTTCATTTGTCAGAAGGTTCACAAATATTTGTGACACAAGTGTTCTATTTTCCAAACATTTTATCTCAAAGTTCCATTGTTTTGAAGGTTCTGAAGTTCAAAGAATATCAGCATCAACAGTTTGAAGTTTAACTGATCTGTAAAGATTGAATGATTTACAAGTCCAAAGGTTCATCAGTCTGAAAATATTTGAAAAAGGCTTCACTAGTCTGAAGGTTCTTTACTCCAAAGGTATTTGAAAACTGGTTCATTAGTTTAGAAACATTCCATATTTTCATTCTTTTATTCCATATCAACCTTTGGGCTTAGGCACCTTTTGGGGGCCCCGAGTGGCCGAGTGGTCTAAAGCGCTCTCCGTTACGGATCACTGCCATCTCACCTCTGTCTGCGTGGGTTCGAGTCTAGGATTCAGCAAATGTGGATATGTGAGAAAGCTTGCCAGTAGCTTCTCGTGGGTCGGTGGTTCTTTCCGGGGATTTCCCGGTTTCTTCCTCCACC
The DNA here is from genome assembly GCA_016617855.1 of Megalonaias nervosa. NCBI lineage: Eukaryota > Metazoa > Mollusca > Bivalvia > Unionida > Unionidae > Megalonaias > Megalonaias nervosa. Next base: position 43,451 of record JAECUM010001982.1, read on the forward strand.
ATTAATACTGGCCGCCATGTATAGCCTGTCGCTGAAGGATGGCGTTAAGCCCCACAACAACAACAATTAGGCACCTTTTGGAAGTACTGAACTCCTCTTTTGGACCAATGAACCTTCTGACCAATGCACCTTTGGACCACTCAACCTTCAGAACAGTGAACCATTCTTTCTGGACCAATGAACTAATGCACCTTCAGACTAATGAACATTAGGGGACGCTGAACCCCTCTTTGGTACTAATGACCCTCTGAATCAATGAACCTTCAAAACAGTGAACCTTTCTTTTGTACCACAGAGCCCCGGCCCAGTGAACCTTTGGACCATCAAAATAAAACTTAAATTATAACTCTTATCTTCACTTTTGGATCTAATCACTCTTGATAACTATCTTGCCATAATGCTTGCTTTGCTACAAACCATCCAAAAGACATCTACACAGCAGTTATGTCCACTTCAAATATTTCTGACAACTTTCTTTGGTTTGCAACCAGTACAATAAAGTATTCAAGAGGGACTTTCTCCTGAGAAAGCACCTGCTTTTAGCAGATACAGCATCAAAAATTATCCCACGGTACTAAATATACAAGGTCACAGGTAAAAACAGTTTATCTTTCCTCAGGAGATTGCAAAGATCATGCTAAAATGCTGTGTTTTTCTCTTCTAAATGCTGTAATGTAGGCAGCACAGTGGCATTAGTTAGGCTTATGATATTCCAGGTATGAGAAATAAAGCTTCCACTTTTCATGGGAAAATATCTGTGAGAAAATACAGAAGAATTGCAAAGTGAGTCTCCCACCCCCACATGTCTACTTTACAGACAAACACTACAGAAATGTGCCTCCAAATACAGTGGAATGCATTTATCAGTCTGAGAGGGCTCAGTGACATTCTTTTTCAAATATGAGTTTTAAAATCTATATATATATATATATATATATATATATATATATATATATATATATATATGTATAACTACATGCCAGACTAACTTGGGATTTTAAAGAATTATATCACATGGCAGACATTATCTGAATATATTGTGGTTTCTATCTTTTTTTTTGCCAAAAAAATTTCCATCATATAAAATGTGAAATTTTTCTGTAAATAACTGTCAACATACATCTGAAGCATGTTTCTGTTTTGTAGTAATAGCTCTGATAGTCTGACTCTAGATACTGTACACAAACTTGGGATTTGAAAAACAAGTATAACATACAGATTCTGTGCAGTACCTGTGGTCATATCAAAATAGGATATATTTTCTGGGGTTAACTCACCTCCCTAGAAATGGTGAGTGAAAATTTCCAGTTCTTGAGTGAATTTTCAAATCACTTGTCTGATTGGGCAAGTGCTGATTCAGGGCTGTCCATTGTTTCTCTTGAATGAAATTGATGTTCTGTCAATATTATTGCTGATTTCATTGACTGAAAGTCCATACTTTCTACCTGTTTGTTTTCCATTTGTTTTGATGAAGCTCATACAAGTGCTATACTCTCGCTAGTCACATGGAGAGCAGACTAATTGATTGATTGATTGATTGTGGTTTTATGGTGCACCAGCACTCTAAAGCTATTTAGCGCCACAGAAAAGGTTATGTGTAAGATTATTACATCTGATAAAAAGTTTATTATCGACCAGCGATAATAAAATCAAACATTAAAAAAAACCCCGATGAGATGGTGAAGGTAATATATGTAGCTTCCTGATCAATGGAGAATGTAAATAGTGTGTGTCAACGAATATTGAGATGAAAAGGTACTTAGCATTAACGACAGTATATACCAGGGGTCGGCAACCTATGGCCCGCGTGCCACAAGGCACGTGAAGGGCAGCCAAAAATCTAGATTTTAACAGTGTTACTCTCTTACTGGTGTCATGCGCTCGTTCATTTTGTAATTAATCTGGAACAAAAGTGGCATGCTATGTAAAATGGGTTGCCGACCCCTGGCATATACATTACATAAAAATACTCAAAGTGATAGCATTAATCTTATGTCTTAGAATAGATGTTTACTGCTTTCAGGAATTTTAAAATGCAAGAAATATTTATCGTATCAAACAGTTCCTTCATGTGTTGAACACTGTAGTAACGGTTGCGTGCAGGTTGGAGATTGAAGCAATCTATCATAATTTTATAATCTTTCTTCTTGTAACAGCTCTTAGCTGCATTTAATAATTTTGACAATGTTATTAAATAAAGATTTTACTCAATAGCTTTTAAATATTTATCACATGACATCTTTGAATGACATGATTTAAAATCATATTATCCAAGATCTCACAATGTACACCAAAGTAACGAATGTTACTCTTTAATAAAGCATCATTTGTGCTAAAAAAAATTTCAACAAAATATTTAAAACTTGTTCAATTATTTCAGAGTTTTTCTTTCCAGGGAAATTCATAATTTTTTAAAGCCTCTAATTTTTACTACAATATCAATCCAAAGAAATTGATTATTACTTGTACTGTGATTTTACATACATAGACAATATGTTTTGTTTCATTTTGGGCCTATCTTTGCATATAAGAATCAGATAAAATTATTATAAATTATAACTGGAATTACTATAATAATAATAATAATAATAATAATAATAATAATAAATAATAAATAATAATAATAATTATAAGTGTATGAAAAGTTATGATCGTCACAGCTAACTTAATATGAAATGCGAGAACTAAATTGACATTTCTGCTGACAATAATAAATTCATCAACTTATTACGCTATGAAATGTTGTTGGTTTAACACCATTTTTCAGCACTTGATAAGCTATACATGGCAGCCATTATAACTACTGGAGAAAGAACCCAGGAAAACCTTTTAAGAACACTGACCCATGTGAAGCTACTGGCAAGCATGAAAAGTATTTACATTTTAACAATAATGTTTTTTTTTTCTTTCATTGTTTCGCATGTTCATTTCTCTTTCATTGAAACTGCACAGTTTCAATGGCATCAATCTCTTTCAGCCCAATTCAGAATGATTCATGTCTTCACAATGCAGCATAATTACAATCACTGATATGCAGTCTGCTCAAGAAGTCTACTTTGACATTACTGTATTGCTCAGATGTGGCTTTGTTTGTTATTGTCTAGTCATAAAAATGTTCCACAATTGACAGCAAAGGTAATATTCTGTCAGTCATTATTAGTCTATATTGCCCCAACTTAAAAGAGCAAGCTACAGGTATAATTCTCATGTCAGACACACCCATGGCTTTCTTAAGCAGATCAGATTCTTTTAATCCATAGCTGTCTGCCATAATGCCCAGTCAAAAGTGGAAGTTCAGATTCCCATAGGATGAAAGCATAAATAATATCATTGTTACACAAGAACACCTGACCATCATGTCACAATAATATTTCTGGCTAAATTTCACATCTGGAATTGACTGTTAGTGTCTGTTATATATTGGTTGAGATATTTGATTATTTATTTATATATTTTTACCCTACATTACAAAGGAATATCCTTACTTGTTGATGTTGCTGGTGAAAACCAACAACCATATCTCCCATAAATAAACATGTACAATTAGTGTGTGTCTGTGTGTGTGATTTGGATTTTTAACATAACTTTAAAAATTTTTCAGTCATATCGCTATGATGTCTGCAGTGCGGCAGTTGAGAGTGATGTCTAGAACTGGGGCATCATGCCACAGACATGTAGCATCATGTCCCATCCAGTCACATTATCCTGACACCAGGTCGACCAGTCCTAACACTAACCTCTTAATGCTGAGCACCTTGCAAGGCAGCTGTTAGTACCATTTTTATAAGTCTTTGGTATGACTCAGCTGGGGTTCGAACCCGTGACCTCCCGCATCTGAGGCGGATGCTCTAATCACTTAGGCCACAGGAGCCGTATTATGTACAATCAGGATTATTTCAGAATACTTCAAGTAACCGAACATTTAACCTTGATCTTTGACCTTCAGTCATATAACTAGGAATCTTGAATATCCTTGAGTGAACCTGAATGAATTATATGGTGTTAAAAAAGATCTTCATTCAGCAGTAAACATGGTTATTTCTAAAAGAGACTTAACATCATTTCATAAAATTTGACGATAGTTGATGTTTGATAACACAGATTGAAAAATACTTGTACATTTTTCATTCATCACAGTTTAATGGGAAGTGTGTTCATGGAAAATGAATGCCCCATAGCAGTGCCTGAAATGACTCAAACACAAATTCAACCAAAGTGCAAAAGATGTACATACACAGAGATTGACAGACAAGGGTAACACTCTATTCCCGTAATGTGGCAGGCCATAAAAATAGAATGAAGACTACCTGTATTTCATGAATATTGATAGTGCTACAAATAAACATCTTTAAGATTTTTTATGTCAAGTTTGTGAAGTTTGTCATGTTTGTAAATCTGTATGACCATGTATTGAATTTGTAGTGACTAATTTTATTTACTTGGAAGAATTATAGTTTTTCTTATATTTAATATACAATGTCATTAAAGTCATAAAATTAAACTCAACAAAAAGTTTCTTTAATACATTATCTTATCCTCTGCTTCATTGAGTATGCCCAACGGGGCTAAGTGTGAATCCTACTCACTGAAGTGATTTATTTTGAGGGTATCAGGGGTTGGGGGCTTTGTTCCCCTCCCCCCACCTGCAAGTCATCACTATCAGCAATCAAGTTCACAGATTGGGGAAGGGGTCATATTCCTTTCTACAGAAAGCTCACTGATTGTTAATCTCAAAATCTAGGAATTTTTAGCATTCACAAAATCAGAAGAGTAGGTTCTCCATAAAAAATGTTTTGAAATATGTATCAATAGTATAGAGATGAGGTGACCCCAGCTGTCAGACACTGTGTAACCCTTTTTCTATCAGCTAGTTTATGAAATGGGATGCTATCATCTGCTGAGGCTGATGCTGCTGTTAAATCTCTTCAGCTGAGCCATCAACAAATTACACTTCTAGTCAAAAGTTACATTAGCTAAAACTGATAAGAGCTTTCAGGACACACCATATATACTTGCTTATAAGTCCAGGCAAACTGCAAACAACAATGATCCTGATCTGCCGTAGCATAATGCACCTGCAGATGAGGGTCTATATTGTTTGTTCTACTGACTATTCGTAACAAACTACACAGATCCAGATCTGCAGGTTCATTATGTGATGGCATATCTGAGTATTCAGTTTGCAGTTGGTCTCGACTTACAGGTAACTACATACTGTAGCAATGTTGGACATGTTTATTGTTGCTGCTACTGTTGACAAAAATTGAAATAAAAGGTGATAAATTATTGTAAAAATTGACAAATCAATATTTGAATACTACTTTTGAGACAAGATAAAAGCAGGTTTTTATCTATAAAGACAATGAAACTAGATTTGCGTCACTTGTATACGGGGCCTGGGATACCAGACTTCCTGTTAAAAGGTGCCTAATGACTGACATTCAGAAAATCTGAATTTGCAATTTTCATATCTGTCTGATATTGGAACAGTGAAATCCCATTATACTAAGGTAGAAAATAAATGTGTTTCATTTAAACTTAGACTGTACCAATATATGCCAATTTCAACCTAATTTCAAATTTGGCATAACATGTATCTTCATTAGTTTAACAAGGTATATCAGGTAGCAACCGCTCGGAAAAATGCAAAACCATTTATAGTCATTTATAAGTCACATGTAACTGCTATTAAACTGCACAGATCCAGATCTGCCAATGCATGGGCAGATCTGGGTCTATGCAGTTTGTTAGGACTAATCAGCAAAACTAAACAACAAAGACCCTGATCTGCGAGCACATTATGCAACTGCAGATCTGGGTCTATCTTGTTTTGCAGTTGGATTTGACTTATAAATGCGTATATATATATATAGTGTATCTGTTACTATTTTGGTCATATGCAAAAATCACAAACTTGTTTTTACCCAAAGAGTAAATGAGGTGACTGCATGAGCAGGTTTGATTGAAAAATGTTATTGGTTCAATAAATAACTCAACTGCTTATTAAATAAAAAGCATAAAATTAATTCGGACACTATACTTGATAGATCATGCAACAACTGTGTAACATATTTTTTCTAAGAAACACCCAAAGGTCACTGCAATTTTCTACAAGGGGGGAGTATATTAGAAAACTTGACAAATGATTTTAGATTAAGAAAATGTGATTATAAATCATGTTAAAGCAAAATGTTTTAACAGGTTTTTGCTGTTTCATCTGATGTCAGTTTTTTTTGTTCTTTACTCAGTACCTAATTTTTTATCAGTGGCCTGTAATTATCAAGAACACTTGTCAAGCTAACCTTTTCCCTTCTGCTTGGACATAAAGTTGAAGGGAAACCATTTAGTTGAAGTAACAATTATTATAATATTGACATTCTAATAATATTTAAACAAATTTATACGCAATTATAAAAAATTCAGGTAGGTATCAAAATTAGTTGTTAGGCAGAAATTTTAAGATTACTTGTGTTATTATCAATATAATTGTAAAGATCGCAAATAAATGTGACAGAATAAAAAAATCCCATATAGGTTTGATTTTGCTCTGCTAATTTGTCGTTAGTTGCTCTTAAGCGTAATGAGGCCTAAAAAAATCCCATATAGGTTTGATTTTGCTCTGCTAATTTGTCGTTAGTTGCTCTTAAGCGTAATGAGGCCAACTGGCTCTTGCAGATGAATTTTAAGCATCCCAATTTATAGAGACATCAATTAGTATTACCAATATCTGACTCTGTCCTTTCATGGCATGGCATGTCTTGTAAAGTCTTTTGTTTTGGCTCAACAAATTTTTTATGACTTCCATGGCATGGCATGTCTTAAAAAGTCTTTTGTTTTGGCTCAACAAATTTTTCATGACTTCATGGATGGAAACCAAATTTGGTGTTGGGGCTTTAAATTAAGAAGACCAAGCCTAAGACTTGTGACCAATATCTGACATGAAACTTTGCACTCAGCTGCATCATATGGATAGGGTAATCCCTTACTTTGCACAAATGCATTTCAAGTATAAAATGTTTTTAAACGGTCTTTCATTAAACCCATGAAGAGAGCTGAATGTGCACTCGAGGCGAATAACAGGAATCAGGGGCTGACCATTTAAAGAAGGAGGAAGGGAAATGTTATTTTTCGAACAAAAATTTCCTGCTCTGAAGTAACTTGAAAAAATATCATTGTTCTGATTTTTTGGGCAAGAAAACCTATTATATCCATTATAGTTTAAATTGGAAAAATGTATTTTGTATCTTGAAATGATAATTTACAAGGCACAACCTTGTTTTACTTCCTGATTCAAATATTTATCATGTTAAAATGTGATTGATTCTATATTATTTTTCACTTGTTTGGTAATGAAAATTCAAAAATTGTTTGAAAAATGCTGCTTATATGAATTGGTTATATGAGTTATATGGTCAGCTTGGTGATGGACATTACACATGAATGTCCACTGTGTTTAGCACTGTGTATATGACTACATGGTTCATAATACCTTTTCTAGTGGTAGTTGTTGTTGTTGTAGGGTTTAATGCCATTTTTCAGCACACGATAGGCTATACATGGCGGCCAGTATTAATGGTGGAGGGAGAACCCTCTAGTGGTAGTGACTTATGGGTATTGGTATGTGTTTGACCCGGACATTATATTTTAAAATGAGTTTGAACCATAGGGTTAGGGATGCATGGATGAAATATAGGGCCATACAATCTGTATCCAATGTGTGAGAGAGAGAGAGAAAGAGGAGAGAGAGAGAGAGAGAGAGAGAGAGAGAGAGATGCACAAAATGATTAAAAATAATTCTGTTCATTTATAATTGATCATATTACAACTCATTTGAAGATTAGCAAAATTCAGGTTCACTGATAAAATGGATCCATATGCCCAACTTTAGACTTAATCAATACACACCTATACATCAATTGAGTCAGCAAGCTAGGTAGAACATGAGTTTTTAAGTGGCTCACTTGGGCAATAATATTTTTTGAACCTGGTATCTTGATGTACTCCAGAAGCAAAAGGAAAGTTAAGAATCGTGGGAACTGTACACTTGGCATCAGATCCCAGTGGGGATGGAGGCTAGGATGAGCTTATCCAATCACCTGTTATCCCTCTGTGGTCCTCCCATGGACCTAGACCCTCTCTCCATCTGGACCACCTAATAAGTGTCAGGCTTCTAATTAGGTAAGGTGATCACAGATATGCCATAGACAGAGGGATATTATTAAAAATCAAAGTACTGCTAATACTTACACACTGGAGTCCAGGGGAAAACATAAAAACATCCTGTGGGTCAGTGGTTCTTCTTGGGGCTTTCTTGGGTTCCTCCTCCACCAGATATACTGGCAGCCATGTATAGCCTATTATGTGCTGCAAAATGGCATTAAGCCCACAAGAACAACAACAACAACAATTTCAGTACAACATCCCTTTGATGATAGTGATTGTGTTTCCTACTGGTACATGTATATGATGAAAAAATTGATAGTGGAGCTGGATTTGCTGCCTGGACATGTGCATGGATGTTTTTCTAGGCTCTACAATGACCATGAAACCATACAATAGTTTACTGACCTGAAAAAGCATTTAAGACAAAAATGTTACCAATTAAAGGTTCTCTTAACAAACACATTGTTTAAAGGCAAGTATTAAAGAAATTTTAGATTAGCATTGTCATTAAATTAACCTGATGTATAATGCTGTGTAATGTGTGCTGTAACTAATTCTCCTCAACTTCTACTCTTTTCTTAATTATGCCAAATTCAATGTGAAAGTGATAGATACATACTTCATGAAAAGAATTAACATAAAAATCCTACTAAACAATCCTCTTGAGCAAAGATGTGGTAATATATAATCTAAATGGAAAATGAAGTTCCTCTATCAATGATAGCCACATCCAGGTTTGTTTGCATGTTTAACAATTTTACAATGTTTACAGGCAGTAAATAAAATTATGCTATTTACATGTTTAAAATGCTGCAGCCTTAGTTGTTGAAGAAATTGATGAAGGGATCCCCTAAGGACGTCAAATGAGCAACTTTTACCATCCTGGTGAAGGATCTTGGAGCAAAACTATACTGAAATGAAAAGCCTGAAATTGAAAGATCACCTGTCCCAGACAAAACCAGATATTATTTCCTGTAGGCTTGGAGGATGGGCATGTGAAGAAATGTAACTCTACGTATGTATTAGATTTTAACTACAGTCATCATTTTGTCTTTGACAATAGTTTAATTGCTCCATTGCAAGGTGTAGGATCACATCATGCCTCAATAACATAGAGGCTATGACATCTTTGCTATAATAGGGCATGCTGTGATGTCTAAGCAATAATCCAACAATCTCTAAAGCTGCTGAGTAAATAGACTCCTCCTTCAATAGCTGAAGGAGACAACTGAAAACAGATTTGCATGTGAAGCTATTGCAACAACAGCTTCCATCTCAAGTTCCAGACCATCTAAAGATCTGACTGAGAGGCCAGGTGCCAACTCATATCCTGACCTAGAGAGTACCTGAATCTAAGTGGGGGGGGGGGGACCAAACCAGCAAATGGATTCTTTAACTAGAGGTGGAAACCAGTGGTTGAAGTATACAAGAGGAGACAGACCACCCTTTGTGATGTCTCGCACTCTTGGCTTCTAGAGAAAACTTCTGAGTCAGCTCCAAAACCATTGCAGAATGTGGGTGCAACAAAAGGTCTGATTGAAAATGTGCTCCACAAAAGAGTCTCCAAACCAGATAGATTTATGATATCAATAATTTCTGAAGGTTATGGATACAAATCTAGAGGCAGAGATGGTAAACCTTCTTATCGAAATACCAGTGGTATAAACTTAACTGAGTAACACAGGATGCCGCTACAAGGATGCCAGTCGTCGACTATAAATGGCCCCAGTCGCTTATATCAATGAAAAATTAAAAATTTACTTAAAATTTAATTAAAAGTCTGTATCAAGCACAAAGAATATGGCTAATCTAGCTCTGAAAAACAAATATTTATATCCAGCTGCATCTGAGGCAGCTACCAGGTTACTTATTGCTCCTATCTCTACTGCAGACTGTGAGAGGGGGTTCAGTCGCCAGAATCTTATTAAAACAAACTTACGAAATTCTATGGGTATATCTACTCTGGGAATTTGTATTGATGGGCCCAGCGTTAAGAAGTTTGATTTCAAGAAGGCATTTAAGAAATGGTCTGAGAAAAAAATGATGAAGTCTCAGTGACATTGTTCATAAAGTATTTTGTATTATCAGTTATAAAGAAACATTCTTATTCATTCTTGCTTTTCATATGATATACACTTCATGTGTATATAATGGTATTGTTATATTTATTAATAATTATTCCTGTGCTTTGAAAAGTAATAAAAACATGTAAAAACTGTTTTATTCTCATATTTATATATTTACATAGATTTAAAAAAAAGGGCCAATAAAATATTATGCATATATTTAAGTCCCTGCATCATGGCATAAAATGGTTCCTATGGTTGAAAAGTCGCTCCCAATTTTTTAAATTTGGCGAATTTCATGGCGCAAAGAAAAATATTTCCAAGGGTGGCCCTGGATGACCTGCCCCATCCAATGGGCCTTATAACCATGGAAGAGCCATCCATGATGTCATATATGGGAAAGAGAATACTCACTACTGGTTAGTAGTGCAGGACCAAAATCCCATAGGGATTAAAAGGAAACAGAGAAAGGGAGAATGCTGATCATTCTCCCTAGGCAAGGAGCCAAGAAAGTGTCCAGTTCCATGATTAGTGTTTGGTGCTTAAAAAGCTGGTTAGCAGTGGCAGGTGTTTGGTGCCTGATGCCTGGTGACTGATTGGTGATTGGTACTTGTGACAGACACAGGAAAACAGTACTCAAAAACTGATGCAGTGACCAGTCACTGGACACCAGGCAAAGACCAGTCTGGTGATGATAATCTCATAGAAAGTCACTTTTTGGGCAGCTAGGCTCCAATGAACAAGATTTCTTATCATCCTCTCTGTTCAAGCGAGAACACTGCTCTTCTGTCCATCTGGGATGGTGTGACTTACTTTTATTAGGCAAAGGCACCCCAACCATCAAAGTGTTAAGAATCTGTCCTTAACAGAAGATGACAGCTTCAGATTGAGTGTCAGTGATCTGGGAGCAGGTGGTTTCTGAACAGAAAGACATTGAACCATCCCTCAATGAAGGTTGTAACTTTCCTCACACAGGGAGACTCCTCAAGGGAATGACTAATATGAAGAGGAGGAAGCAGGACCCTTCTTCCTTCTATATACTGTGCTTCTGCTAGGGTTGCACTACTATTAGCACATTGTACCAGCAAGGACAGAAAAAGTCAGTACAAGACCGAATTTTACCAGTACAAATGCTAAGTTTATCACTTGCATAGAGTGGAGAAAATTATATTGTAAACAATACTTTAGAGAAAGAAATTAAATGAATGAATTTTGACCTTAACAGGCTGTGTTCATCATGCACAGCATCACAAGTCAATACTATGATACTACAGTTCATTCCACACAGCATTAAGAAATCTATCCTATCCGTAACATTGTACATTATCAGGTCAGAATCATTAAATATAGCTAAAAGTACCTGACAGAAAAGTATTTGAAATAAACTGGGTACTTTTAGCTGCACTGAATAAAACTGAACTGAAAATTTACAGAGTTAAAGATAAGATAAAATTCATGATGCTATGTGGAACAAAACTATACTATAATCCCATTCCAATATCATCACCATCAGTCACCAACTTAATCTAAACACAATCAATAACTTTCGTTCCGAGTTCTCTTATAAAGCAAATAGTTAAAGTGTTTCCATGCACTGCATAAAATGTTTAGTTTTATTGGCATTGTGTGAGTGGAAACCTTCAACATCATCATGGCTAGGTCACATGACTTACAGTCATCTGTAAACAGAAACCGGTAAAATCCAAACCAAGCCAGTCCCCTAGCAAACAAACATGTGGATGTTATTTGTTTTGAACAAGAATAAATAAAAGCACCTGTAAGGGTGCAAATTTCTGTCGATCTATGAAGAACACATTAAGTTGGCCAGGTGAATGATTAATTAGATTTATGGGGACTGATGTATGTTTAAATCGCTGTAATGCACTGACTGGTGATGTCACTGTCATGTGAGCAGTGGTTCTTAATTGAAACTTCGTTTATTTAACTGAAAAGGGATAGGGGTTAACAGACTGCATTTTTTAGCGCCTTAACTATAATTTGGATTGGTTACACTGAATAAGGGGGCGTGATTCCACATGAAATCTCACGGTTTAAATGTGCCTTTCGCAACACTTTTAATCAGTCGACACCATTTACTGCAAGAGAAAAACAAAGGTAGAGGACTCTGTGTCGAATTTAGAAGAGATTCACTCGTAATTAGGATCCAAGGGATCGGATGTCTGGAAAAATCTACGAAACAATTCTAGCGGTAAAGCTTGAAGACACAAGGTATTTTGTGTCAGTCTCACGTAATTTCTTGATATCCATATGATTTGTTTGATTTATTTGCTTATATTTGCATGATTGATTTGGTTAGATTGGTAGATCAATTTTCTTGATATGAATACAACTGTGCGAATTCATCTATATGAATCCGTACACTGATATTCTTTATATAAGTTTGATGAATAGTTTGAACGTATAGTCTTGTTTGTTATAGGTAAATATGTATCTAGAATTTCATGCCTTACTTTAGTGATACGAGTTTCGAGAATCCGTGTATATTCTCTGATTTAGATAATGTCACATATGATAAAGACTTGAGTGCATATTGACTGAAATTAACGTTGTTAAACCATGTGAAATTAATGTTGTTAAACCATGTAGGAGGTTTCATATATGCTAGAGACTTAAATGTGTGTATTCGCTATTAATACCGTAGTTGAATCATGGAAGGAATTTCATTCATTCATTTGTGTAATTAAGTCAGGACTGGAACTGATGTCTCGAGGTGTTGTTACCGTAAGCCAGTTGAAATAGTCATTAGGGAGTACATTAATCTTAGGAAACTAGGTTTGTTTATGGTCTGCCATGTTTAGTTAGACCAGATGGCCATGGGTATCTGTTTGAATTCCGATAGAACTTATCTGACATTAACGAGAGGAGAAAGTAATGATCTCTTCCCAGTAGGGTACCTAACAGAATACTCAGGTTGCCACTTGGTTTACTTTTGCAAGGTGAGATAGCTCTACGTGAAGTATCTACATGACGTACCACATACTTACAAAACCAAAGTGACCACACAAGGTTGGAGGCCGAAAGAGGCGGGACACCTGAGAATTTGGGAAAAAGGGAAAAGTGGAAAGGACCCAGATTCACAGGCACAAGGAAGTCAAAAGAACAGTTGCAGCGAATTTGGACTGAACCAGAACCATCAGGTTATGAATCTGTACAAGGCAGTGTTTTCGATCATTTGCTCGGTTCGATGAAGAATTAATTCTATCACTTAACAGATCGGCTATTTGCATAAGCATATTTGTATTTGAAATTTGTTTAATAACTTAAATCAAAAACTGTATCTTTCTAATGTAATGCATTATCACAATTGTTTATGAAATTTATTATATATGAATTGTTGATTAAATTTTCTGGTTTGTACATGTATGGGGGCTCGTGTCATTCTGTTTTATATATCTGCTTAGATCTTTACCTATTCCATATACAAGTTTCACAGTTTATATTGATATTTACTCATTCCGGGCAAATTTCACCGTTGGCGATCACCCTCTAGATAACGATAACCAAATCCATACAACCCACCCCAACAACGCTGGGAGAGTTCACAACAGCACCATTGGTAAAAATAAAAAAATAAACTCCATGACAAAGAAACATCTTGATATTCAAGATTCTTCAATCAAACATGAAACAAAAAGGAGTGCTTTAATTTATATTGATCCATCTTGAATCAAATATCAAACCTTTACAACCTATCAAAGCGATAAGCAGACTTTCCTTCTGGTGCTGTTTTGTTGCCAACAATCACTGATCAAAGTCAGCTGGGATATGGGAATACAACTGTATGAAAAGAATATGCTGGCTTCTTACAGACTTTGATGTTGAGACAGTTAACTTTCAAGACTTAAAACCCATTTTACAGTTTGTCTGTACATGATTACCAACAGCCTCATCTTTTTCCGGTAAACAAACCGGTATATACAGGTGGAACGGAACCTCTGAAAGTACAACAACCTTCCACCAAGTCCTAATATTAATGGCAGCCATATCAGATCATGGATTGGAATAATCTGAAGAACTTTCAAAGACCTTCATGCCAGAATGCTTTCTATTAAATTTGGTAGAATCTGTTTGAGAAGTCTCATTTTTTTAAATAGGTTTTTCTGTATTTAGTAACAGTGGCCATATTTCATAGCAGATTGGCATTATTTATAAAAAATTGAGGGTTCTAAGAAACCATTTAAAGGTTGTTCTATTTTTAGCAATGCCATCCACAATAAATGGTGGATATGATTCAGCTGAACATATTTTAAAAGAGTTTCATGTCAGTATACTTTCCAACAATTTGATGTTTTGAAAAGTACATTAAAAGTTTCTCTACTTTTAGCAATGGCAGCCATTTGATGGTAGACTGACATCAGCTGAACAAATCTAAAGTAGCTTTATGACAGTCTGCTTTCTGTCAAATTGGTCAAAGTATGTTTAGTAGTTTTTGAGAGGTAAGTTTGTTCTATATTTAGTAACTGTGGCCATATTTTACAGTGGATCAGCAAAAGTTGAACAAATTTGAAAGAGCTTCATGCAACGATGCTTTCTGTCAAATTTAGTGAAATTCTATTCAGCAGTTTTAGAGAAACCATTTTTTTGAAAAAAAGACTGTACACTTTTAGTAATTGTGGCCATATCAGAGGATGGATCATTATCCCTTAAATTGAGCTGAAGGTTTCATGCCAGGATTCTCTGTCTTAGTTGGCTGCAATCTGAAGAATGGTTTTTGAGAATAAGTTGTTTCAAGGAATTGTTAGTTTCAGTACTTATGACCATATCTGATGGCAGACCAGGATCATTTAAACAAATCTAAAAGAGCTTCAAGCCAGGATGTTTTCTAGATAATTTATGATGGACATAGGACCATACCATAAGCTCACCTGGCCTTACAGTCAGGTGAGCAAAAAATTGGTTCATATGAGCCAAAAACCAAAATATGGTGCAGTGAATAAATGGTCAAATATGAAGCGAACATTTAAAATGTACATTTTTTTATGCTTAATGCTGAACTTTATGTCCAAATAAAAATTATATTTCTTTGGTACAGTTTCCTCCAAACAAAATTTCCCTACATTCACTGTTGAAGTTATGCATTAGACTGTCCAATATTACTGACTTCATTACCTCCCCTAACTAAGGACCAGTTTACAGTTATGTGTGACATCATTTTAGAATGAGTGGACCAGCCACCAGTAAAGAAATATATTGACTGCATGGTTATTTTAACTAAATATAATGGGTTTTGTGCATTATAGCATCTCAAATTGTGTCCAAAATAATAAAAGAACTACTGTTTTCCTTTTAAATGTCTAAATGTAGATAATAATTATAATGTATTATGAATATCTCTCTCAGAAGGCCCTAATGCTCATTTTGTTATTATTTTCCCACAAGCCTATTACAAGTGATTAAATCATCACATACTTCTGAACATTGAAAAAACTATTTAGGCATATCATCGAGGCAACAATCAGGAGAAAAAATGAAAAAGGAAGAAGAAGAATAGTCAGAAATAAGTTGTGAACAGCAGATGCATATCTTCATTAAACCTTTGTTTTACAGATTATGATGGACTTTGCAAACTATTCTGTTAAGAGATAAAGGATTAGATTTAATTGGGGTGGGTGGGGTGAGGTACCCTGTGTCCTATTTAACCAAAAATGCATATTAACGTTAAAGAGTTTCTGTCAATTAGTTTGTTGATAATTTTGACTAAAAAGAGGAATCTAATGTATTGTTTTGACAATGTGGCTTATACAATACAAAAGTAACAAAATAGAGATTTAGCTTCTTCGCTTGAATACAAAGTACTTTCATAAATCTTTGCAATAGTTCTCACTGCTTATTTTATTTTCTTAATCTACAGTGTATCAACAATCAGATATGTATCATTATCATTTATATTTCTTAAATTTCAACAGGATCACTATTCATTTTATAACCTACTTCAAATTCCATACTCCATAATCTCTACATTATTGAGTTCTTTTTCTCAGTGATATGTCAGTTGGATATACATACATTCCACATATGGTGCTAAGTTATACTTACACTTTTGTGAGGGAAATACTTTCCCATGCAATGATTTGTAAATGATGAAATAGAAATTTATAATAACACTGAACAGGTATGGAAGATTAAAAAATAAATTTAAACAGAAACCTCCATGATTTACCTTTAAGTAACAATGACATGAAATCCGACCAATTCAACTGGATCAACAACCATACACGCAATATGAGGCAACAGCATACTTAGACATTTTGCAGTGAGGGACATGTGTCAAAGCGTTTGATTTTTGTAATTTTATAAACTGGTTAATCAAACTCAAATTAATGAGTTAACTGAAAAACAGCAGATTTAGAAGGTGGGCAGGTGAGAAAATAAACACCTGAAAGACTACTAATACGGTTCAGGTAAATAACATCTATTGTATTTACACTATATTTACAATGCAAATATCTCTTCACCACACAAGTCAATTTCTGATTTGTCTGATTTTTCCACCTACCTATATTCATAGTTCTATACTATAAATATCAGCATGTTCTCATGATCTTTGGACAGATTGCAATCCTATTTGTGAACAATTTTCCACCACGAGAGAACACACATTAAGATGGAAATGAAGTAGCTGGTAGTTTTTGATATCTGTCCAAACAGCAGTTCTACCATTTAAAGGTTGATTTTGATCAAGGAATGCCAATTTCTCAAAGGAGCAGATCTGTGTCATGTTTTTCAATGAGTATTCGTACTGTTAGCAAACTGAGACTCGTGATCTCACATGTACAGAGATTTAAAGATTAAGCATGGGAAGAACTTTTCCTACAGACAGCTTAACCAGTTAATATTTCTGGTTAGCGATATATATATATACCACACACAAGCGATCTTGAGTCAGATGTATATCAAGAACAAATTTAGATGGCCTTCCCTTGCATGGTGATTGATCTGTTTATTGTGTTAATTGATAACCTGCCATGACCCCTCACTTGATGAAGTACAATCAATGTCTATGGTGTAAATGGAAACATGTTCTCCCACACTTCATGTTTTAATAAGCATGTAAATTGACAAATGGCATGCACCGGAAACTAGCAAGACATATTAAATGATATAAAGTGTCTGGCTAGGGCCAAAACTTGGCCAACAAATAATTAACGCAGAATTACACCAAAATAACAGGTTTTACCAAATAATAAATAATAGATCTTATTGTCAGAGTCTTGTAAATAAACACTGCATTGTGATGTGACAACTGGAAAGATGTTAAGTTCTTGCAGGTGTGCAACTACAACCAAAATATCAGAAATTAGATAATAGATGATAGAAATTTGATGATGACAGTGAAGATCCTGATCATAAGTATAATCAAGAGATGAGAGTGAAAAAAGTATCAACCATCCTGGTAAAATGAATATGAATCCCTGAAATATGACCCAGGAAGTGATCTATGAACTTTCTGCACTTAGTATCTGAAGAAATCTGAAAGTGTACCAGTTTAGCAGTGTTGTAGAGATTACTGTTATAAAGGCAATGAATTGTGTATGTGTGCTTTGGATTTTTAACATAGCTTTAAAAAAATTTCAGTTATATTGCTATGATGTATTTTGCAGTGTGGCAGTTTATAATGATGTCTAGCACTGGGGCATCATGCCATAGACATGTAGCATCATGTCCCACCCAGTCACATTATCCTGATACCAGGCTGATCAGTCCTAACACTAGCCTCCTAATGCTGAATGCCTATGGAGGCAGCTGTTAGTACCATTTTTATAAGACTTTGGTATGACTCGGAGGGGGTTCGAACCCATGACCTCCCGCATCCAAGGCTGACGTTCTAACCACTAGGCCACTGAAGTAGTTGAAGGTAATGAATTAAAGTTACAATTACTATAAAAAATTGTAGAAGTTTATTACAATTACAATTACTCTGTCACACTGATGTAATCAATTATAATTAATGTTTATATCTGGGTAGTAAGAGTACATTACTTCTTTTCAGTCTGTCACAACTCACAGTTCTTATTGGTTAATTCACATTTTGAACAGAACAATGTTCTTTGCTCAAAGAGTTTAATGTAACAGATTGAAAACAATACTGTGGAACTAATCTCACAAAATTTGTAAAACAGTTTCTTTTAGTCCTCTTTTTTTTTATCTCTGTTACTCTAATCATGTGGTTATATTTTAAGTTGCTAATTGTAATTATGACAAATAGTAATTGTAATTTAAAAGTTAATATAACTTTACATAATTTTTCCAGAATTTGTAATCAATTACAATAATTGATTACTTTCTTTTGCAGGAATTGATAATAATTACAATTTTATATTTCAAGTAATCAGTTTCTTAACTGATTATTTTAATAACTCATTACTGTACTGCCAATTAGAAACAATTAAGCTGGGCCAGTAAAGATATTAAGGTGATTCCAATGATCAGTGGGGGAAAAAAATCCTCATTTCAAGCTCCGATCAATATATATCTACCACATTTGGATGGACCTGTTGTCATTATAGATGTCTGGGACTGTGATGGCCTGTCTAGCTCAGTAATTTTTGCAACTGGTCTGAATCTGTTTATAAATATTTATGGTTAAATTGATAGAACAGTGACAACTTGGATCTAACTTCTTCCTTTACTGAGGCTATGACTCAGTAACATACTATAGATACACTGAGGGAAGAAAACTGATATTGTGGAGATAGGCAGAGATAAGGAATTTACTGATAAGATAATGGTGGTGATGGTAATTAGAAAAAAACAACAATAAGATCAAAAATGACTTATGGGATGGAGGTCAGGAATCAATGATATATAATATGGATAGACAGATGAAAGATGGATGAGTAATTACAAATAGGCTGAAATACAAACATGATAATAACAGGATCCTGATGCTGCAAAGCTGCTCATTATCCTGTATTGGTACCATATATGCTCATTTACAAGTCTAGCCCAAAGGCAAATGGCACGGATCCAGATCTGAAATTGAATAATATGCAGGCAGATCTGGGTCTATGCAGTTTGTTAGGGGTAATCAGTACAACAAACAACACAGAACCTGATCAGCCAGAGCACTATGCGACAGCAGATCAGCGTCTATGTTGTCTGCAGTTGGACTTGACTTATAAATGAGTACATATTGTAGATATGGGCCAAAGCTGTTTGCCATTGGTTTGGTATTACAGGTAAATATAAAATGCAGGCTGGCAGACTTAAAGACAGAATGACTCAACCAAAGTATAAATAGAAAGATAGGAGAAGGATGAAAAATGTGCTTTTATGCTGAAACAAACTTAATGCTCATCAGACCCTATATTCTTCATTATTTTTTGAAGAAAAAAAGAATACTTCAAAGACATAAATTTCAGAAATTAGATATAGAGAATGTTGAAATTAACCCATCAAGGATACAAACCAAATTTAATAAATTTTTGAATTTTTAAGATTTAATTTGTTTTTGTTAAAGAAAGTTTACATTGTACACTCTAGCTTGAAGCAGACTTCCTTAAGAGCTGCTCTGGCTATGTGTTTAGCATGTCAGGCACATGATCACTGGGTCGTGTGTTTGAATCTTACCCAAAACCAAGCTTGTCTGGTCGCCATGGTGTCTCCATGGGCAAGGCACTTTTACTCCTATCATACAAACAAATGCCAATGTGCCATAACTCCAATCAATTAGCTAATCAATTATTGCTCAAAATATTTCAATAATATACATAATGAAGATAATTACCCTTTCTACATCTGATATGACCTAACCCAGCTGCAAATAATACACTGATCATTTGCAACCAGTGTCTCTCCTTTCATCCCATCCCTCCCCTGTCAATTTTTTGTTCTTTACTTTGTGTGTGTTTTGGGGTAGGGGAGGGGGAATGTAACAGTAATCATAATTCACCACTGTAAGAGTAAAATAATAGCTAGTTACCAGAGCATGTAAGTCCACTGAAAATGAGGAATTACCCTCAATCCAGTGCCAATCATTTTGCCCCAATACATAGAAAAGAAACAATGCTGTCTTCTGCTTTTCAACTGCTCCTGTGGTCTAGTGGTTAGAATGTCTGCCTTGGATGCAGGAGGTCGTGGGTTTGAACCCCGGCAAAGTCATACTAAATATTTATAGAAATGGTACAAGCAGCTGCCTCGCTTGGCGCTCAGCATTAAGAGGCTAGTGTTAGGACTGGTCAGCCTGGTGTCAGGATAATGTGACCGGGTGGAACATGATGCTACATGTCTGTGGCATGATGTCCCAGAGCTAGACATCACTATAAAAATGTCACACTACAGACATCGTAGCTACACTATATGACTGAAAAATTGTTAAAGCTCCATTAAAAATCCAAGACACACAAACACATACTTCTACTTTTCTTGAGTTGGCATCTTCACCCTCATCCCCTATTTTAGGCCAATGAATGCTTCTTTATTCTGAATACAATATCATATATTTTGTATTTTTTTCTCTTCAAAGAGTAATATAAAACACTTTATACCACATACATTAAAAATAACATGGCATTTAAAGTGTTGGTATAAAGCAATTTGATATACCAATACTATTGGTATATCAAATTGTGATCTGCCCATGGCGCAATAATACGCATATATAAACATTCTCGCGAGCGTCTGCAGTTGATTCTAGATCAATGATCAATTTCCATACATTAGTCACTAGTGACGTATGAAAATAACGATGAAAAGGATTAATAATCTTCGTTTTCCAAATGAATTTAATATGGTACACATTTTCATCACAATCCTTTCTGCTTTCTGTTCTCCCCTCCTCTCTCATGCATAATGGAGAAACTGCGCAGAAATGTGGAGTGAGAGAGAAAAGGAATTTGGACTGGATTAAAACCTTGAAATAGAAATTACACCAAGTAACCTTCAATAATATGGTTCGTCGTAACGATACATGTGCACTTTCCTTGGGATTTATCTACAGTGTTTATCAATGATACAATGTTGCAAACCAGGTCGCCATTATACAGTAAATTCCTCGGTTATGTGGTGCACATACTGTGATGTATTTAATGCTATGTTTTGTTGTTGTTTCTTAAACATACTATAATGTTCTGAAAATCGATTAATATTAATTAAATATGAAAATGTCCAAAGACCTCTCTCTCTCTCTCTGGACCATCGTAGCAAGATACGGGCTAAAATCTATGAAATGAAGAACGTAGAGGATGCTCGTTTGTGTCATCCCACGATATCTCTGGACTTATGAATGATGGTAAAAGTTAAGTCAAACTGACCAAAGGATAAGAAAGAAAGAGAGAGAGAGAGAGAGAGAGGGAGAGAGAGAGAGAGAGAGAGAGAGAGTGTGTTAAAGTCAAACCAACTAGAGAGAGACACAGAGAGACAGAGACAGAGAAAAAGAGAGATTATGGTCAGTTGTACTGTTGCTAAAGCGGAATAATGACTAAGATCAACTGTAAATATATTAAAATATTTTAATTACCTCTTGTTGGTTTGTCATTTCGCTTAATTTCTATTCCACATTAATATCCATGAGCCTGAAGGTGAATGGTATTGCGTTCATGTGAATGGCGTAGCTAACCAAGTGTTGATAGTGCTCTACTTTTATTATTAAAACCATTTTTCATGTTTAAATCATAAGTGTGTATTATATTGATTTAATCAATGTGAAGAAAAATAGAAACCAAAAAAAAGAAAACAATCAACTTATCAATGTGCAAAGGTGATTGTAAATAGCCACAAAAGGCACAGAACTATATTTTGTAGCGCACACACTTGGGAATGTGAGGAGTTCATTCACTAGGTCAATACCCAGCTGCCTGTAGTATATATTTGTATGTGATACAAATAAAAGATATGTACAGTATGTACGCTGTATCAACGATATACCACTCGTTGTACAAATTTGTCATTAAAAGGAAACTCAGCAAGCTTCGTTTCCTTTTAATGAAAAATTTATACATCTCGTGGTATATCATTGATACAGCCTACATACTATACATATATTCTATATTTAAATATAGTATTTCAAGCTTTCTGATCAACTTTTATGCCTATCAAATGATTATTTATGCCTGCAATTATGTTGAAATTTACAATATTACTTCTGAGCTTGAAGAAGTGCAATACCATTAATACCATTAATATTTAGGTTAATCATGAGTAAATTATTACTCTACGGATGTTTAAAAGCTGATTGCTAATATAGGTAAAAAGTTATTTCATATTTCATCCTATTAAAAGTATGAAGGTAGGGAAATAAAATATCTGTGACCCATTTTCAATTCTAAACTTATTATGAAAGCAACAGAACAATTGCTAAAATCAGAATATTTTTGTTAATTTCATATTTGTATTATATCTCTTTTTTGTTGGTCTTTATGTTATTTGATAAGTTTAGTAAAATGACTGTTTTAAGCAAATGCTGTAAACATTATACATTTTTGACCAAGCTACACAAAACTTATCCCTGTTTTCACACCATTTTGCTTTTTTCTGGCAGGAAAGTGGTCACTTTGGTCAAAAATGTGGATCCAGCGTTGGACCCGTCTGGCCCATGAAGAAAATCCTTTTTGGATACTGCACTGCAGGGAAAGGGGTGGGTAAGCAGGACCAAAGGGCTATCAAACAACTAATTAGTGCACAGTAACTTGACATAATTCCAACTTGCCTCAGTAAGTGCACGTTTGTATTCAAAATGTGCATAAAAATATTAATGTCATGATCCTAGCATTACTTGTGTTGGCTAATAACCTCCTAGAACATCTGAATTTTCTGAGTCTACCACAACATACGCTTATTTTCTCATTATCACACTGTGGGTCAAGTCTCTGAGTCTACCACAACATACGCTTATTGTCTCATTATCATACTGTGGGTTAAGTTTCTGATTCTAGTGCAACACATGCTTATTGTTTTATTATTACACTTTGTGTCAAGTCTCCGATTCTACCACAACACATGATTATTGTCTCATTATCACATTGTGGGTCAAGTCTCCAATTCTAGCACAACACACGCTTATTGTCTTATTATCACACTGTGGATCAAGTCTCCAATTCTACCACAACACATGCTCATTGTTTCATTATCACATTGTGGGTCAAGTCTATGATTCTACACAACATATGCTTATTGACTCTTTATCACACTGTGGGTCAAGTCTACGATTCAACCACAACACATGCTCATTGTCTCATTATCACATTGTGGGTCAAGTCTATGATTCTCCACAACATATGCTTATTGACTCTTTATCACACAGTGGGTCAAGTCTACGATTCAACCACAACACATGCTCATTGTCTCATTATCACATTGTGGGTCAAGTCTATGATTCTACACAACATATGCTTATTGACTCTTTATCACACTGTGGGTCAAGTCTACGATTCAACCACAACACATGCTCATTGTCTCATTATCACATTGTGGGTCAAGTCTACGATTCTACCACAACACATGCTCATTGTCTCATTATCACATTGTGGGTCAAGTCGACGATTATACCACAACATATGCTTATTATCTCATTATCACATTGTGAGTTAAGTTTACGAGTCTACCACAACACATGCTTATTGTCTCATTATCACACTGTGGGTCAAGTCTACAATTCTACCACAACACATGCTTATTGTCTCATGATCACATTGTTGGTCAAGTATATGATTCTACCACAACACATGCTTATTGTATCATCATACTGCGGGTCAAGTCTACAGTTCTACTAGGCCAATAAATCAGCTCCTCCCCATGCGGATATTGACTTTGGTTAGGGGTTGATATCACCTATTCATTAAAACATGCAAAAGTCTGCAGACACTTGTGGCTGCACACAGTGGTGTACATTTTATACACATACCAGAATTTCTCATGGCTGTGGAGCTACCATCGGCTGAAGGGTTCTTTTGGTGGCATGTACATTATATTTCTGGAGCAAATCCTATGTTTGGTGACTTGTAAATCTACGTGGAATAGCATAACTCTCTTTCCTTTGGCCATTTTGAATTTAGCGCTTGATATGGCTGTTACCAGTTACTTGTATGTGTCTAAAGTGTACGCAGGTTTGTTCCAGAAAGATTTGCAGGCAGCAAAATTGCACATTTTAATGAACAGGTCACATCAGACCCACATATTGTCCATCAGTATCAACACAGTTTTGGGGGCTGGGTTGGGTTGATTTATCAGACTAAGATTCTACCACAACATATGATTATTGTCTCATTATCACTTTGTGAGTTAAGTCAGAAATGTATCTTACATGTATTTTATTGGGTGCCAGTATGATATTAGGATAGAAAATGAACCTTTAATGTGATATGCTCTCAACACAGATAAATAGAGATAACTCATCTAGTATGTATACAAACTTAATGGGACACTGTCCATGGTATCATTAGCTAATTATGATGAAACTAACTCTTATAATAAAGTTTTGGGCACAGTGCACACAATGTCATAGTACATTTGTTAAGATAAATAAATACTGTATATACCTGTGTACGAGTCCAACTGCAAACTGCACAGACCCAGATCTGCCACTGCATAATGTAACAGCAGATCTGGATCAGTGCAGTTTGTTAGGAGTAATGACTAAAACAAACAAGATAGACCCTGATCTGCAGGTGCATTATGCTATGGCAGATCAGGATCTTTGTTGTTTGCAGTTTTACTTGACTTATAAGTCAGTATATATGGTATGTATTGCAGACAGACAGAAGCAATGATAGTCTTGCTGTTTGATCAAGCAGGCAGTATTAGTTAGTGAATCAAGGATAGACAGATGTGAGACAGAGGAATACAAATATAAACGGCGATACAGTATAACATGTTGTGAAAGACCACCCGTTCTGCCAAAAAATAATGGTCTCTCAAGATAGGTGGTCTCTCATAACAGGTCATTCATTACACTATATAATCAATAAAGCTGTGCATGCAGATCCTGATGTCTCAAAATAGGTGATCACCCATGACAGGTTTTACTGTTTATACAGTCTTGGCATGACAAATCCTAATATATTGATGGTGATGAATAAGATTCTAAGAATGCTCTGATATGACTCTGACAGTGAAAGGAAATATATCAAGCTTAAATCATAATAGAAAATCAAGCATAATTTGACCCATCTGTCCTGAAGATCAACAAACACTCTGACTGTCAGTTTAAGAATGAGTTCAATTTCTTAGCCAATAAAAAGTGACCTTTCAAAATGTACATCCTATTCAAATGATTGACACAAAATCTGAAGCTCAAAAGTTTTATGCTTCCAGATGTGGTCAGTAAAAGCATTTAATTAATCAAAGCTTATGTGTAGTCCCATTTTAATCTTCATAACTGCAGTACTGATAACTTGTGAATTATCTGAAGCAAACTTAAGAACAATTTTGAAAATAAATATCTCAATATCTCAAATACCTCTAAAGACAATATTCCTCCAAAACCTAAAGCGTCACCCTTTCAGGATGGTCTTTATCACTGAAACTAATGGTGCTGTTATAAATCAAATCCAGCTGCAAACAACACAGACACTGATCTGCCATTGCATAATGCACCGGCTGAGGGTTTATGTTGTTTATTCTGCTGATTACTCCTAACAAACTGCTTAGGCCCAGACCTACCATCACATTAGGCGATGACATATGGGCCTGCACAGTTTGTAGTTGGACCCGACTTATAAATGAGTATAGATAGTCAAGTGAATACTAAAGTAAATCTGGGAATGAAACAATAGTGGTTTCTGTCTCATTGATATCAAAGATATGTTGATAAATTATGCATACCCTTCATACCAGAAGGTAGGACAAAACATAAAATAGATATTGTTACATAATTGCCAATAAGATCACGGAGCAAACAATAACCTTGTTATGGCTTTGTCAAGAAGACCAGCTCTCATCCTCTACTGCTGCCTTAATGCCTTGACTGATGGATGAGAGGAGGTGGGGGACCTTAGAGATGGGGTACCACATTGGCCTGTTCTGTGTCAATTTCATACACGTTGAAGAGGACGGAAAGGATGTCTTTGTTCTGCTCTCTCTCTCTCTCTCTCTCTCTCTCCTGTGAGGCAGGACTACTGCATGTCTCTGTTGTGGGGAAGACTTGGGGGTAAGAGGAATCTGAACCTGTAACTCATCATGTGAAGCTAACAGAATGTCCTTTTAACAGCAGACTCAGCAGGTGGGTGAGAGCGGCTCTCTACCCTCCTGGGGCATTTAGGGCAAGAAGGTTCATTCCTTTTTTACAATGACAGATACTCATAGATCAGTGACCAGTGCCAGTCACTGTCCTGTTGCTGACTTATCCAACAGCAAACTATAGAGACCCTGATCTGCCACTGCATAATGTGCCAGCAGATCAGGGTCTATTTTGTTTGTTCTATTGGTTATTCCTAATAAACTGCAAAGACCCAGATCTGCCAGTGCATTGTGCAACAGCAGATCTGGGTCTATGCAATTTGTAGTTTGATCAGGCTTATATGTGAGTGTATATGGCAATCAATATGTGAAGGGCAGACGGATGCAGAAAGGCAACATTATGTGCTATTCCTGTGTGTTTGGGGAAAGGCCTGATGAGCCATCCCTCATGTTGTAACAAATGACTAATGGAAGCAACATTTTCGGCTTGAGATGCATCTTGTGAGGATGTTCTAGCAGAGAAGGTCTTCAGCTTTAAAAAAAACTGGAGAGTAATAAATAAAAAACTGCTTTTTATTTTAAGTGTTTTACCCTTGTCTTTGCCTTTAAGTTTGTTTTCAATGCATTTTTGAGGATACCTAAATTTACTGGGCACTACATAGTCAGGAGTATGCTGATATGTGATACATACATTCTCATATACAAACATACATGTTATATGCCCTTTCCAAATTTTGTGGTGGGACGTAAGAAAATAATGAGATGGAACTAACCTTCTTTCTATCAGTGGATGACACTGGAGCTGCAAGTTCTGGGCTTTCTATGATGTCTGCCCATCTCAATGATTTTTTCAGCTTCTGAAATGGTGGAATGAAAGGGAATGTAACATGACCATGTTCCTGTTACTCTGAGAGTTCAAGTGTGGCATGTACATGTCAAAAAAAGTTTTTCATTAAAACCTTACAACTGTGCTTTTTAAAAAGCTCGTTAAAATCCTACCATTGCTCATTAAAATTCTCATTAAACCTTACATTGTTCCTCAGTAAAATGTTCACTACACCTTAAATTTGTGCTCAGTAAAATGTTCATTACACCTTACATTTGTGCTCAATGCAATGTTCACCTTAAACATGCACTCATTAAAATTCTCATTAAACCTTGCATTTGCATTCATTACAATGTTCAATAAACCTTACATTTGTGCTCATTGCAATGTTCATTACACCTTACATTTGTGCTCATTACAATGTTCATTAAACCTTACATTTGTGCTCATTGCAGTGTTCATCTTAAACATGCACTCATTAAAATGCTCATTAAATCTATATTTGTGCCCATTTCTTATAATGTTTTATAAACCTAACTACGCTACCAGATCCAGCGTTTATAGCCATGGAGCCAAACCTCATAGACAAAACTCCAGAAAGTTGACTGTGCATGCCAACTTATGGCCTCGACGATATATTTGATAGAGATATGATGAGCAGATATCTTCATGAGGTGACTCTGTTCTAGTGATATATCTAAGTATGTCGTGCATATTACCCACTTCAACCACAATGAGGGCTTGAGGGATTATGTCCTCTTTCCCAGGCTTAACTGAGTGAAAGCAACATCTTCAAGTTCCAAAAATTGGCCCAAACCACTTAAGATAAAGTCCAAGCAAACATACCAAGTCC
Source organism: Megalonaias nervosa (assembly GCA_016617855.1). Taxonomy (NCBI): domain Eukaryota; kingdom Metazoa; phylum Mollusca; class Bivalvia; order Unionida; family Unionidae; genus Megalonaias; species Megalonaias nervosa. Next base: position 71,493 of record JAECUM010001982.1, read on the forward strand.
TGTTTCAAAGCCTCTTGGGTTGTGTCAATAGAGGAGAGAGGTTGTATTATGTTGAAGTCTGGTAACAGATGGGTTGTTCAGCCACAGTTTTTGTGTTTGTACACATGGTTACATCCAAATACAGCTGTTGAGAGGTATTCGTGAGCCACCCAGGTGGTGTCACTGGTCTAGTAATGATACTTTCTCACTTGTTACACTGATCCTGTAATCAAGTGGCATGAAAGAAGGACACCCTTGAAATAGCAAGGTAATCTGCAAAGGGTGCATGTTGAGGTAACCTAGCAGGATAAATCTGCTATTGTGAGAACAATTCAAAGAGTTGCAGAAACTCCTTGTTTGTGATCCATTTTGTGTTGGTAATGGATCCGGTGAGGACGATGGTTCAGAACACCTGAAGGTTGAGGTGGGTGAGAAAATCCATACCCAAATGGATGAACTGATGGGATGGACAAAGATGGAAATTCCCAACTGATCAGAAAACCAAGATCACATAAAAGGGAAATGAGATTATTTTCTCCCTCGACTTGAATGGAACTTATCACATGTTTCTGGAGAATGTCGTCCAAATATGCCATAGTGGAAATAACTGAAGTTGTATGGAATACGGATATGATACAGTGGAACAGTTTCATAAAGGCCCAAGGGCTTATGTTCTAGGTGGGGGAGAATGCATAACTGGTAAGAATTTCCTTGGTACGTAAACTGGAGGGATTTCTGCATGGACAGATGGACAGGAATGTAAAAATATGCATCTGTAAGACTGAGAGAAATGGCAAATTTGTTTGGATGGATAGTGAGACAGACTGATCTTGCCATCTCCATCTTCAGTGTCATTGGCCATTTCAACCAGAAAAGGCATGGAAGAAAAATCTGGAAATTGTAGATTCTGAGAAACCTGCACTGCCGACTTCTCAACAAGTGACCTGATCTCTTGCAACAAAAGTGTCCTTACTGAGTCTTATGGTACTTCCCTCAGTAATGGAGAGGATGAAGGGGATGGGGTTGGTAAAATGAGATCAACTGAATGCTATTTGAAAAACAGATGAGTCGGGCACTTACTGGATAGTTGTCTATGGGCAGATGGGGACACGAGTCAACGGCAAGAGAGCGGAGGAATGGGGGTAAAGAAACTTTGTTTCCTATCCCCTGGATACAACTGCCTTGCAAAATGATTAGCAGGTTGTCTTCATGCATAGGATTGACATATAGCTGGCTTTGGGGGTGAGCAGTGAACAATCATCACGTCACTGAAGGTTAATCGGAGATGATGTATAAGGAGATAGTTGCTCTGCAGAGAGATGGTGGGGCAGTTCTTGGGCTGCCTGCTTCTATAAGTTCTCTTTTTTGCCACTGAACAACAGAAGCAACAAAAGGGAGCATCACAGGATCAAGCTGTGATATGCATTGCCTGCCTTGTCTGCAGGCCAGAAAAATCACCAGAAACACAAAGTCCAACAATGAAGATGTGACCACTATATTGCAAATGAACTTGGAAGTGGTGTGCAGAATAACTTTATCTACTGTACAGAAGCAGGTGAAGTCAGATAAGTTCTTGTCTTACACAGAGAGATCTGTGAAGGCGTCGTCAGAATGGGTCTTATATACCAGACAGATAGCAAAAAACGCTAAGTTGACTCTCTCTCTAAGAAAAAGGCTGGCTTTGGAATTGCCTAGGTCACTGGTCTTGGCAGGTAGACTCTCTGCAAACTCCTCGATATTACGGGGAAGATGGAAGGAAGGGATGACTTCCTCTTTATTAGAAAAAGAACTCTGTGTGTGTGTATGATTTGGATTTCTAATGTAGCTTTAAAAAAATTTCAGTCACATCGCTATGATGTCTGCAGCGTGGCAGTTTATTGTGATGTCTAGCTCTGGGGCATCATACCACAGACATGTAGCATGATGTCCCACCCAGTCTCATTATCCTGACACCAGGTCGACCAGTCCTAGCACTAACCTCTTAATGCTGAGCGCCTAGCAAAGCAGTTATCAGTACCATTTTTACAAGTCTTTGATATGACTCGGCCAGGGTTTGAACCCATGACCTCCCACATCCAAAGAGGATACTTTAACCGCTAGGCCACCGGAGTGGTCCAAAAAACATCTCAGGCCTTGATCCTTGATTGCTGGTGTAGAAGAGGGGGTGACAAACATTCTGATTTGGCAACAAACCAAAAATTATATTGCCACCATAAAGATATGCTCAGGCCTCTTTATTGATAATTTCAACATAAAGTGCTCAAAAGACTTAATGCCTGTTTCTGGTAGGGGAAAACGTGGCTTACTCAGGTCTTATCCTTCATCTTGCCTTACAAGTGTCTAATTTTGTCATCACTGAATTTCTCAAAATGAATCTTGGAGAATCTTGGGAATACATTTCAATAATGTTATTGGTTATAAATATTTAGTTTTAAAATAAAAGATAAAAGTCTAAAAGGATAAAAGCTAAGTCAATCACCTACTCAAATGAGTCAGATAGTGGTGTTTGATTGGTTGAATGCATGGGATGATGTCAAGTCAAAACTGTTAATGGGGGGATCTGAGCATGAACTATCATCATGTTATCCCCACACTCAGTGTATGGGTTGTTCTGGTCAGAATCAAGATCGACAGCCATATAATACATTCCTGGAGGCATAGATGAAGAGTTACCATCATCTCTAATACTGTCCAAGAGGGCTAGCCATATCCAATGATGGCTTGTCGAAACCAAAAAGAGGCAGTATGGGTGTCAGGCGTACCAACAGAAGTGCCGGAGTAATGGTAATGTTAGGCAGATGGACTGATCTATCAATAAGATCCCTGGTAATGTTAATGTTCCATGGCTCAATTTGATGAGGCATAGGACAATATGTAACAAAAGCCATACAGTCACTGAACAGTATGGATTGAGAGCTGGATGGCTAGATGGTATGGTCAGTAGCCAATATGGCATAAAAACTGAGATACCACTGGACGGTATGGATATTGAGTCAGACAGATGGACTGTATGGTCAGGCAGCCAAGATTGGATCAAAACTGAAGTGTAGCCAAACGGTATGGATTGAGAGCTGGATGGCTGGATGGTACAGTCAGCAGCCCAGACAGCATCAAAACTGAGGTGTGGCTAGATGGCATTGATCATTCAAGTCATTTATAAACCCCATGTGCCCAGACTTAGAAGCCCACAGGCCATGCTCAGACATCCAGGGGGAATTACACCCCTTGGCTGCCTGGAATTGAGAGGAAACTTCCCCAAAGTAATCAAATTCTCCAGATGTAACATTGTTCCCAACAAGGTTGGCCAAAAGCATCAGTTCTCTTGGTCCTTAGAACTGTCAACCATGTATTCACCGACCAATTGGCACATATCCTGCACAACTGACAACGTACATATTGTATATGTGAGACACAAGTTATCAGATTTCTTGCTGGCATGTAACCTTACATTTAACAATTTTAGTCATCATAGTTGATTCTGAAACAACGATGTAAGAATGAGAAGAAAAAAAAAGAAATGGATAGTGTCATAGACACTCGCTATACCAGGGGTGATAAATAAATCGACAGTATATGCAAACAAGAACTTTGACACATTCTAATAAAATGTAGACATTTAGAACCAAGCAGTCAGAAAACGCAGAAGCATAGGTAAAAAAAAAAATCCTCAATGGATGGCATGAAAATAGCAAAAAATCCACTTGGTTTCAGATGTGATGTCTATTAGTCATCAGTGAAAGCTGAAAACTAGCACCACATGTAGGCATCAAAGAGGAGGTAATGAACAAGAGTTATTGCCCTTCATGTGTGTGTGTGTGTGTGTGTGTGTGTGTGTGTGTGTGTATATATACACACACACACACACACACACACATTATCAACAGAAAAGATAAATCTTTGTCTTTGGGAGGCTGGATTTCAGGAGGTAATAGTGCTTATATTCCTAACATTAATGCATCAAGGAACATTTTCAAAGAAGAAGCAGGAAATCAAGATGTCAGTCACCACTTTGCAAGTTTAAAGATACGAATCTAATTTCTCCAAATTTATAATGTTTAATTTGCACTGGTAAAATTGCCTAATTTTCCGAATAGAAGTTTTAATATGATGGGTAGATGTAACTGGCAGTTTAAAACATACTAACAAACTGGTTATTTGAAACTGCATATTCAAAACACTGAAAATACACAAAACAGACATTAATTCGTTTTTCAAAATGATGAATGCTAAAACATGAAGCTGATATCTGACAGCGTGCTGTATTGAGTGGGGAGGGATTCCCTAACTGCTCAACTCACTAAACGTGATGGAGCCACTCCATCACGTGATGCAATGACACCAGAGGAGAGACTTTGGACAAAATTCCAATAGCATGCTGCACATACATCTGTTACATTTTTATAAAGATCTGAAATCTGGAATTTGTAACAATTATTTGATCATCTAGGAAACTATATAGAACACTGCTAATTTTATCTGAAATGGTTGGTGTGGAGAGTACAATATTATGTACAAATCATATGTTACCTTTACACAGTATGTTGCCTTAGGTGTCGTACTTATTGCTCTTTATCATTCAATTCTTTTTAATCATATCCATTTTAAATATATTAAATGATCAGCAAGAAATCAGCTTTGCTCAGACTTTTCCCACCAATTATTTATATTATGAAATAGAAATAATAATAATAACAATAACAATAATAATAATATATTTATAATAATATTATTATAATCATTACAGTTACAATTATAGGATGATTATGATGATGATTATTATTATTATTATTATTATTATCAACATGACATATTTGTTAACTATATTTGATCATCATCATTACTTGCATGATTTGTATACTTTACATCTTGCATATTTTGGCTTAGCTAGGTTGTTTATGTTATCAATTATTGTGACAAAGTTTACTGTTTAATAAACTTGCAGTAGTTACTGAATTTTCTAATTTTTCTTTCTTTCTTTATTGTACCAGTTGTTTCAGCTTCATATAATTCTTAAATCATATAATTCTTAAACTGGGATACTTCTGAAAAACTTAGACTAAAACTTAGAATACCTAATCGTTCTTCCCATCTTAAAGTTCAGAAATCTCCTTTACTTGTGCGTGTGTTTGTCTGTGTGTGTGTTGAAAACAAATTTCTGAAGTAAAATGTTTCTTTGATAATACTTACCTGATCATATTACATTAGGTGTATGATCAATACCATGGTTTGTACAGGCATGGAAATTTTCATGGACTTTACAAGCACTTCCAAATGTTTTTAAAGGCTTTACATGGACTTCCAAACATTTTCAAGCAGTATTTGTCTTATGGAAATTTCACCTTTCTCCATATGCTACTTTGTTAACTATTGATGTTGTGTGCCATTTGATCAACCAAATTGCATGCCATTTTATTTATTTATTCATTCCTTTGGGATAATACTTAACTAACTAAACTTCTTAATTTTAAAATCTAATATATTTTACTAAGTTTTCCCTCAGATAAATTTTAACAAATTCAAAGACTTTTCAAGGATAAAACAAACTGTTGAAATTCAAGGAGTTTTCGTGGCAAACACTAAAATTCAAGGATATTTCAAGGGCTGCACAAACCACAACTACTTCACAAAACCAGCCCTCCCAAGCTTGATTTTCGGTACAAAAGTACTAAAGTTGTCTCCACATCTAGGTGGCAGTCAGACAAGTGATCACCCTCTGCTGAATCCCATCCATACTTCAGTTACTAATGAAGCAGATACACACATTCTATCAAGTTTTAAATATAACTGTTAGGAGGCTGGGAGAGTGCATCTGTATTACGATCAGGAAAGTATTATTCAAGACAAATATTTTACTTCAAAGCCCCATTTCTTCTTAAAATACACGACCTGGTCACAATACATTATGAAAATAGGTAAGAGGAAGAGGGAGTTATCCCCTTACTCCATTAGTCTTTGTTTTTATGAAGATCTTGTCCTTTAAGCCGCTTAGTATTTCAGTGGACATTGTTTCCTGTCATGAAATGCTTTTGAACTTTTGTAATTTTCTTACTCCAATTAGCATGCCTTGAATTTGAGTTATGCCAACAGTAATATATATATATATATATATATATATATTCATGCATGCATGTAATTATGTGAATACTGTATGGTGTTTGTATAACTACATAATGGTCCAAGTATTGCATTTATGTATTCTATGTGTACACTAACATCAAATGGGCTTTTGAAATAATGTTGTAATGTCTCTTAAGATTGTTGTTTTAAACAGGAACATCATGTATCACTCTCTGGCAAAGTCTGTATGTTTTTATGTGTTATGTATAAACTTCATGTCTAAAATACTTCTGATAGTCCATCTGTATCTGCTTTTAGTTGAATGTTTGTTGGAATAATAGCTCCACAGTACTAATGTTATTTGCTGTAATATCCATTGTTACATAAAATTTTGTATGTTTTAATGTCTTCTGTCTTGGATAGCAGAGAGCAAGAAATAGATGAAACATAGCTGAAGTATATATCTCTGTGTCAGAGAACTTTGTGGAATCACTCCAAATGTGGAAAAGGCACAAGTGGAAAATAGTTGTTATGTGAGGTCTCCGACAAAACAGCATTATTCCTAGCAAGTCATCTTTGCTAGCCAAGGTTCCTATGTGATAACCCTACCTACACCTTGGCATATTGAGCAGATATTTCTGTGCTTTAGGTCTGTGAATTTCATCGGATGTGGCGGCGGCAAGCTGCCACATCCAATCAAAATTAAGTTGATCAAATTTGAACACTGTTCCTACATGATCAAAACAAGGGAGCACACAAATTGAATGGACATAATTACTGATAAAATTATGCACAATGCACCATGCTACAGCGTAGTTGGCATTACATATTAAGGGAAGCAACTCGTGAAATCCAATAGATGTTGCTAGGACAAAGCACCAATATACCTGTTCAATCCGCCAAGGTGTAGATTGGGTTATCATATTGGAACCTTGGCTAATCGAAGATGCTAGCAGGTGAGCTAATAGCAAAACCAAGGCCTGCATGTACAGCCCATGCTCAAATGAAAAACACTAACCTATATGTGAACAGAACTGTTTATGATGATGATGGAAAAGTGACAGTATTGTCTTGCTTTTAAACTGACGTGGGCTTGACAAAACGTTTATTAACAAATGAAGAGCCATTATCAAAAATGATGCTTTGAAAAGCCGCTATCTTTAATGAAAGATCTAGATGAGTGAAAAGCTAATTCTTGATACCTGTACTGAAGCAGAGGGCTGTGTGACAATTCTGACCCTTTCAGGAGTTTTACCAACACTGGACTGACAACGACTTGCCTGAAAATAGAAAACAAAAAGCAAGACTTCAAATGACATTGTCAAGCAACTCTGTCTTTGATGAATCAAACAGTACAAGGTACAATTTACCACAGTATCTTTCAAAAATTGTTGGAGTAGTTGACAAAATGACAATTTCACATTGTTTTAATGTTGCTAAATTGACACAAATAAGATTACACATTTTTGCTATGGTTTTGAACAAATTCTCCAGTCCTGACTTGCAGTATGATTCATTTTGAATAGCCACTAATGCCGGTATTACGAATACTTATCTGTTTCAGCACAATTAGCTATCTTCATTCGACGACGTATTTTTAAACTGAGTGTTCACATATCAATTACAAGTGTCAGACTCCGGTTTATTTTAGAGTCGGAAGCATGTCACTGCATGGCCTTTCCAAGTAGTGATGACTACCACCATTCAATTAATTGCTTATAAAACCTTACATAAATTGACGAATTTTAAAAATTAATTACTGTCAATCAAGGCAAAGTTTTATTTAACAGGATGGAAACTGTGAGAGAGAAATCGAGAAAAAAAGAGAAAGAGAGAGCCTATGGGCCAACAATATACTATGGATAAATGGAGTAAATACTTTGTTTTTGGGTAATGCTAAAATACCCTTATGATGCCAAACGTCCAATATACATTACAATAATTTACTTAATGTTTTACAGTGGCAGAGAGAAAGAAAGAGATTGTGTTTTTGTTTTTGAGCTAATTCTACAACCACAAGCTTCTGTCATTTGTTAAACTGTTAGAGTAGCACATACATTAATTTATCAATAATTATGTCCACATTTTATGAATACAAAAAATTCTTTATTCTTACATGCTTATACTATTGTATCAATAACCATATATAAACTTATTGTCATCATTTCCAGGAACCTAGAATCAAATCAGAAAGTATAATTTTTTTAAAACTAACATTCTGAAGTAACTGGATCATTGACAACATTTACTCAAGCAACAAACTGTATGTACTATTGTTGACTTACAGCTGTATATATGCTGTTTCATCAGTTATTTTTAGCACCAGTGGAAAAAAGCTGCTCACCTCATAGGACCTGTGCAGACTGTGCCATTAGCTAATGAAGGAGCAAGACAGCTACAAGATTTTTACAAAATTAACTTTTACCTTATTGATGTTGTGTTCCTTGACTTGCCTCTATAATTCCTCATTGATTGGATGAGCTTAAAAAGTTCTCTGGTTTTGCAGAAGAGCATATTTTTTTGAGATTTTATGCGAGTCAATGCTTATTTGAAATTGTTATGTTTACTCTGTTAGATAAAGCATGAACTACTTATTGATCCTTTCATTGCGAAAAAATGTTTATAGGTTACTGCATTTGTATGGGAAAATACAAACAAGTTTTTCTCATTAATACTGCATGACTTTATGAGTACAGTATTAGTCTAAAAAAATGAGTTTATATGTTCCTAAACAATGCAGTAACCATTTTATTATATACTCTTTGTTTTCTAGCTAAGGCTTAATAATAAAAAGAATACACTACAAGAAACATAGGAATTGAATTTATGCTACATTTCCAAAATAAATACACAAAGTTCAATAAACAGTAACATTATTAATGAACACATTGCACCACCCAGCAACCTTTGAACTTTGTAGCGCCGGATATTAGTTTTAAAAAATTCTTGTTTTGATCTACTTAAAATTGAAATTTAGAGTCATATTGTAAATGAATGCGCATTGAAACAACTTTCCAGTTTGTCTGGAATGGATTGATTTTGCTTTTGTTTACTGCTTGTGATGGACAGTTTATTTTGATAGCTCAGTCAATTCCATACGATGTACATGTGATCTGAGCAGGGGACTGGCATTGAATCAACTGTACCTGTTTCTGTTCTATCAGTGATTGTTTGGAATCATAATCTGTGAAACATATTAATTCTTTCAATTTAAACTTATCAAAAAAAAAAAAAAAAAAAAAGCTATGGAACATCACATTCATTTCATTTTGAGTGCAGTAAGGAGAATGTGGTTCCAGTTTACAATTTCACAGTGTGTATCAAGTTTTGGAATGAATGACATGGGTCATGTAATTCAGATTTGTGGAACTAACCAAGAAACTATATTGTGAGGAAATTCAAGACGCATAAATGTAAATTTATTTATTGCAATTCTTATTACCAGCTAAAGAAGACATGTTTATGCCCTGTAACTTGCATGCCTGCTGTTGGAGGGACCCCAGTTAAGACTTGTATGGCTTCTATTGCTAGCCTAACATTGTATCAAAACAGTTAAATGGGGAAAATTGCAAAGCAGCAAAGCCAGCAGAAATAATACTTTTTCATCATCTTGGGTTATTGGCTCTGATGCTTTTAGTTTCCTACCTAAACCTTCAGTTGCATTTTTTTTCCTCAAATTTAGTGTTCTGACTGACTTGTAAAATGGTATGTCTCTGATAGATATGCAATAACCCGTGGCCTCAATATGCTTTTATATGCTTTTTTTATAGACCCTAGAGATCATTGGTCATAGCCTGAACCATTCTATTTGTGAAAAGTTATTAATATTTCCCCTGAATAACTGTTTAAATGATCAGAATGGTATTTTCAATTACTGCATCTCTCACGTTTGTCGTGGATATTGCAAATATCACCTTCATTCATTTGCTTGTTTGAAAGTTTTGTTTGTGACTCTGTGAACTCATCCACTCCACATCGTTAACTTTATCATATCTACTTTCAAATGGACATAACAGCTTGTTTAGTTCCTTCACAAACAAATCTAATCAACCAAAAGCAAAAACATCTACTACACGAGGGTACATCGTTTGTTTACAAAGTAGTTCCAAAATACTATTTTTAGAGACGTGTTTCGTGCATAATGAAGCCGTGTAGTATGGAAAAATACTGCACGATTCTGACAATATAAAGTTAACAAAGAAAAAAATCAACATATAAAAGTTGTTACTGAACACTTTTAGCAATCTTAGATTGGTGCTCTCTCTCAACAGATGCTCAAATAAATTGTCCATACTGACCATCAGTCTACCCCATATCAAATGTCTGGACAGATTTCTTTTGATTGTTGTGGAAATGTGGATGGCTAATCCAAAGCACTGATTTATTTTATTTTTTATTTTGTTTTACAAAAGTGTTAGTTCTTCTTTTTATTATATATTCAGGGCTTTCTCTAACAACTGGTACACAGCAAATTTTGTCATCTGTTTTGCTCCATTTTGCTAGCTGTTTTGTGTCACAAAGGTAAACAGCCTTTTGCCAGCTGTTTTGTGTCACAAAGGTATATTTCATAAAATGAACATTGTGTAAAAATGATAGAATGCTTGCATGCATAGCTGTCTGTTTTTCATAAACAGCCAACTATTCTAAACTTATGGAAAACCCTGTATATTTACATTAGGTCTTTACTTGCAATAAAAATGGGATAAACTCTTCAAATGCTGATCATAAAGACTCAGTTTTTAAAGGATACATTGTTTAGTCAAGATACAAAAGCATAGCAAGAAATATTAAGTGAATAAAGTGAGATGAATGGACAAAATGACTCCGATATACTCCCAAAACTTTGCTTGCAGGGGGATAAATCAACTCTTCAGGGTCTGACTGCAGGTTTTGGTATCTGTCCGGTTTAATGCCATTTTTCTGCACGATGCAAAGTCGCTAGTATATTTGATGAAAGAAGAACCCAGAAAGACCCCATAAAGAAGCACTGACCCATGGGAAGTTACTGGCAAGCTTTCTTCATGTTGGCCAAGCAGAGTCTCAAACTCACACCTCACATGGACTGATGAGAGATGTGAGTGATCTGCAAAGGCAAACACCTTAGACCACTTAGTCATCCAGGGTCCTCAGACTGAAACACCTTAGACCACTTAGTCATTCAGGGTCCTCAGACTGAAACACCTTAGACCACTTAGTCATCCAGGGTCTTCAGACTGAAACACCTTAGACCACTTAGTCATTCAGGGTCCTCAGACTGAAACACCTTAGACCACTTAGTCATTCTGGGTCCTCAGACTGAAATACCTTAGACCACTTAGTCATCCAGGGTCCTCAGACTGAAATACCTTAGACCACTTAGTCATTCAGGGTCCTCAGACTGAAACACCTTAGACCACTTAATCATTCAGGGTCCTCAGACTGAAATACCTTAGACCACATAGTCATCCAGGGTCCTCAGACTGAAACACCTTAGAACACTTAGTCATCCAGGGTCCTCAGACTGAAACACCTTAGACCACTTAGTCATCCAAGGTCCTCAGACTGCAGGACTATTTGTATACAAATTTTACATGAGTACTTCCAGGACATATGCACCAACACATTTTATGACTCACACAAGACATGTACAACCACAGCAAACAATGTGGGTCAGTAGATTGATAGTATTTATAGTAACGTTGCTTCTCCTTAATTCACTCTAATTAATCAGCATAATGCTTTTTGTCATTAAAGACAGCAAGTGGGGTCTGCTTGATTCAGCATTACTGACACAAGGTTGCCATATAGTATTGGAATATTCCACTGAGGTAATTATGGGGAAGATCCATCTGTCACTGATACTTTACAAGATGTAAATATAGTTCTTGATATCCATAATGTCAGTGAAGTTTCTGAGCAGAAAAATAGCTGGGAATAGAAGAAAATAAAATGGGGGGGGGGGTAAATCTGGACCAAAAGGGACTTTACCTTACTTAAGTCAGGACCAGATTAGAAATTACCATTAAATGAGATATTTATGAAAAATAAAATGGTCCATTTGTAATGATGTTGAGATGTGAAACTATCAAGTGCATGAGGATTGTGGATTTAAGAAAATGCCTTTTAATAAGTAACTTTGATTTCATTATCAGTTGTTGTTTTGGGTTTAACACCATTTTTTAGCACATGAGAGGCTATATATGGTTACCAGTATATATGGTGGAGGAAGAACCCGGAAAAAATCCGGGAAGAACCACCAAAACATGGGAAGCTACTAGCAAGCTTTCTCACATACTCACACTTACTGACCCCGAGATTTGAACCCAAAAAGACAGAGGTGAGATGTCAGCGATCTGTAAAGATGAACACTTTAGACCATTCAGCCACCCAGGGCCTGACCATCAGCAGTAGTTATGAACCCAGATTACGATCATAAGGCAAAGGAGATCTGTATTTGAGGTTAGAAGATTAAGATAGTCATTAAGATGGTAAATTTTTTACTTGCCAAGTCCTT